>JAARMF010000079.1:40414-60816 GCA_022844705.1 Toxascaris leonina
GAGTGAAAACAATTGTGCTCACAGTATTTATGTGTTCCACTCATGCATTCGCACCGCACATTGCTAAAGCTCATTGCTTCGCCACGCACAATATAGAAATTATGTGTTTCATTGTATTTCCTTATATATATTGTTGTTAGTTCCCAATGACCATCGAAAAATAGTGCTTCGAATATTCCGCGAAGCACTCAGCGATTCAGTCACCTTTTTGAAACAGTTGACGCATTCCTGTTCAGCTGTAAAAAGTTCTTGAATGTTCTCGAAAAGCTTCTAGCTTGACGTCTAGCGTCACGGAAGATTTTACTTCGTTCACTTGTCTATCACTTTCTCCTCTCCTTTCACGTTTTCGTTCGTAAAATGGTTTAGTTGAACTCGGCATTCATTTAACAACACCAGTGGTAAAAGATGACCACAAAATTAACGATGGCCGATAGTGCACCAAAATGAACTAGAACTGATTGCACAATAGTGGTTCCTGGCTGCCCTGGAAAGTCACCTAACGAAGAATTGAGCTAGACAAATGAATCGGTCGTTTCAATCATGGCTGTCTTATCAGTTTCCGAACTATTTTTGGATAGAGCAAGACACAATCAAAAAGGCTGATGAAGGGCGCTACGATTTTGGCAAAAGTGCTCACATCGCCGAAAGATACACACTTGATAGACAATCGAACTGAGGCTACTTTAGGGTAATTAGAAATCAGAATTCCTGACCCTACATTTGTATTGACCGCCGGGACTTCCCACACATCAATATAATCTGAAGGTTTAAGTTCAACTGGCCTGACGCTTACGTTTGACGCTTCCTTGTTAGGTGTTGCTCCGGTTGAGCTTTCGACTTTTCGCCACCTCTTACCACTCCCATATCTGCTCCCGTTCGCTTCGTAACACCGTTCCTCTGTCCAAACCTCAAACTAGGGTAATAAAACCTCTTGCATTTTATTAGCGGCGCATATACCACGACACACGCATAACGGATTGCACAACAACATTCGTGACATGGGATAAGGTAGAAAAGGCACAGCGCCGATGATAAAAATCCTTTCATGATGCTCAGACGCAGCTGACAACACACCATAAGGAACTGATTCGATTGCTATCAACTTATCGACCAAGCCTAATTCGTTAACTCAACTATTTGTTCTGCTAAAATGCATTTGCGATGATATCAGCTTAAATGTCCAATTTTTGCCTCATCACCAAAGCCCTGCACTCCCCAATGCAAAACAATCGCAACATCTCGTCACTACGGAATAGCGCAAAACGGCTAGCCCACAATTTTGCGCACACAGAACTTCTACATGCAGCCGAACAATCGCCACAAAACCACAAAGACACGGTAATATAAAACGTGAAAAAAAACAATGTTCCATCGAAGGTGAGTTAGGTCAACGCTTCGCTTCGCTCCAGTAAATGAACCAATATATCGATGCGGATCTGCTAACACCTATACATATCCTCGTTCCCTACTGTTCATGCGAGCATGGTATGCCCTCACCAACATGTGGCGCCGGATTTCTGACATCTCTGTTTGTGTGACGACCGATTCTATCGCGTTTTGCACTTACGACGCCTTGTTTCCGGCTTTTTTCTTTGTGAAAGGGCCGCTGCTTTCTCGTGTTTTTCTCATGATTTTCTTTTTGTTGGCTTTCGGCTTTCAACACCCTTCAAATGCAAATTTAACGTTCCGTTGCAGTATAAACATTACTTGAATATCCCTTACAGCAGTTCTTATGGTCGCTCACAAAGCAGCTAAGCGAGTTTCATTTTCAGACCATTTTATTGTTGCTAGAGTTTTTCAGGGAAATGAGGACTGTATCAAACATGTTTATTTTCAATTTGGCTCTAGCCGACTTACTGTTCCTTGCTGGTGTACCAATCGTTGTCATACAAACAATTACTTCCGAGTGGATATTTGGTCAGGCGATGTGCAAAGCTTTCATCAGTGGCAATGGGGTCGGTTGTGCTTACTGAATAATACGATGGCCTCGTATGCCTTTTTCTTCCATTTTTCATGTCACTTGGCAACGAAAGTGACAATAGTAAGAGGATGGTCATTTGAGCTGAGTGTAGAGCGATATGGATTTCGTCTCCGTATGTCAGCAAGAAAACTTGAAGTGCATCTCTTTGACGCTATTGCAACTTTAACGGTAGAAAAGCTATTGCACTAAAGCATGGGAATATGATCGGCTCTGAAACTGATGATGGTGTATAGAAAATGAGAGCAAACTAACTATTCCACCTTAGCAACACAGCACTTATCGTTGAAAACACCTTTCACATACATTTTGCTTATCTTGAAAAAGCAGAACATCAAAACATCAATGAAGAATTTGATCAACGTTATTAATGATCGAGCTCTTTTAGCAGCATAAGGACACGAGAAGGCTGAGTTGCAGTGAAATAACACCTATGTTAACCCTCGCAAAGAATGCACCCTCACCTCTGAATTGCTTTTTCTCTCACTACGAATCGTTGTGGATTGAATGAGTTCATAGGAATTTCTCCTTCCCGATGTTCAGATAAATCAGTTTGCGAGTGCAATTTTCATGGGAGTACTGAGCTTGGACAGGTATCTTGCCGTTTGTTACGCTATCAAATCAACCAGGTATGTTTTCTCAGCTCTTTCATTCATAAGAATTTTTACGAAATGCATATAAAAATTGGTAGATCGCAGGAGCCTACTTCAATGAGCATTCTTTGTTGATTTTGCAGCAGTGCTAAAACTTCGCACAAAGGGTCATATTTCTGCTCATTTTTTCGCATAAAACTGTAATAGTTTTCGTAGCAAAAGGCTAGTACGGAGATAAGGGGCTTTGAAATCTGATGACGACTTTGTTAATTCTTGCAAACAAAACAATTCTTTTCACCAAGCTGGGTTGATTTGGCTCTACAGGAAACTCACGGTCATTACACAATATTCTGCCCGCTTTGACAGGAAATGCGCAATTCCAAGTGGGGATGAATGCGAGAGTATAGGTGCCAGACTCTACGAAAATAACGATGGAAAAAATGGGGATGGAAGTGAGAGCGGATGATGGACTTCACGCTTTCACTCGTTGCAGTAAGAACGAAAGAAGTAAGACAATCACTGAACAAGTAGGCTCCATTTCAACAGTTTTTTGTTTAAGATGGCGGACTCCACGCTTTGCACTGATTCTCTCAATTGCATCTTGGCTAGCGGTTACAATAGAAATGGTGCCTTTGGTGAAGTTTGCGAAGCTCATAAGGATCTATGAAGATGGTAAGGCTTCACTCAAAACTTTATTGCTTAATGAACGTTTTTTACCTCATTTTTTCATGAGATCTGCGTGGTATCGTCAGCAGTAAACCCCAGAACTGAACGATGAGATCAGATCACTGTACCAAAGATACGGATCTGTTTGTGATAGCAAGACTGCCTCTTAACCAACAATAAAGCCTTCTCAACCGATTCTGCTATTTTTTTAATATTCCTTTATACGGCAATCGCTGATTCGTCTCTTTTGCCACTAAACAGCTCAATAGCTGGCTACGTGAGCCTTCTATTCGAATATTTCTTCACTTTTTTTCATTTGATTTTGAAAACCGTTATTTCCGATAAACTTCCTGAACAAATCATTCCAATCTGCAGGAATCTAAATTTGACTGTTCATTTCGCTTTCATGAATAAGGTTAAGAGCAAAATTTGGCAAAACTTTGTGAACATCATTTATGATGCTCATAGAAAAAATCATTTTAATAATTTGCATTTTCCATCACTATGGCTGTTTTCTTTTTGATCACATAATTCATCAAACCACCTCGACCAGAAAAATTTGGGCCATGTCGCTTGCATTTCGATCTATGATCCTGATCTCAGCAGCTCATCTTCCACTCAAATGCACTAAAACTTGAGCTAGAAGTTCCAGTCTTTCCCAGGAACCATAGATGAGTATCGAATATTCTCTTCTGCACTGCTGCCTAACTCATAGTGGTATCACGCGCTATAGCAATACGTGCAACATGCCTCTGATCACTTATTTGTTGAACTTGTAGTAGAAATGGTTGACAAATGGGACCATCCACGGTATTCTAAAACTCCCTTTTATGCTTATTTGCATACTTCAGCATCATTCCCCGAATAAACAGCCAAAGAAATTGCGCGATAGTTGTGAAGTCAAAGGAAGCTCTATTTTCAACGAAGGCTGCCTTTAAAAAATGAACCCTGCACTGACTGTGTGTATTACTTCCTTTCGATCATTGAGGCATTCATGTCTATGCTTTGAGGCAGTGAAAAAAGCAGATGCAGCTGTATGTTGATCTGGAGTGACGACTTGGAAAGAACGATGAACGACTCCGACATTATAAACGAAATAACGTTCTCAAAAAGGATTTTCACAACCTATTCATTTTCATTATCATATATGCTCCCATTAGTCGCTATATGGTATTTCTACGCCAACATAATTGCCCGATTATGGGTGCGCCGGAAAGCATTCTTTAAAAGTAATCGAAAATCGACGCGGAGAGCGACGACAAAGGCAAGCATTCTGAAATATATCCAAATATAAACCATCTATATACAAATTTCCAATCTGTATAGCGACCGATACTCCAAGACCCACAACACTGAATGACACAATTGCCGAAATGTTACTGAGCGGGCTTGCTGTAGGGAGAACGAACTTTCTCATCCATTTTGTAGCCAATGCGAGATAAGCAGTGTCTTTCCGAGTATTTTTCTGGCTCTTTACCGGAGCTCATCCAAATTTCCGTAAATGATCTCAGCAGATGGTTAACTGAGTGGAAGCACAACGGTGAGAACATTATCCATAAGTCTTTTAATTCATTGAGTCATTTAAAACATTCAAGTCTTTAAGCTTTTAAGCCATAAATTCCAACTTTCAGAAATGTCCTCAGATTTGCGATGGAGTTGTTAGAGTGATGGAAGGTGCTCGAAAGTCAGCAAGAAGTGCAAATGATTTTCTCCCGATGTACCATATTACTTGTGCTTGCATAACACATTAAATACAATAGGGCCACTGCAGACGTCCTCTGCAGTGGCCCTATTCAGCCAAAGGCCAAACCTTCCGCACCATTATCAAATAACTAACTACTCAGCAACACCCCTCACTGATCACACTTATGAATCGCGTTTCCACGTATCACGTTATGCAATCATCGCATTTGGTAGCAAACGCCTTCACCGCAGACAAAGGTGGCTAGGTGAACAGCGATCTAATCGTGTTGCTCTTATACTATTGATAAAGTGGTAGGTGATTGAATGGAGAACGAAAGGATATGCGTAGTAAGTAACAACAGCCCGGACAAGTTTCAGGTGACGCTCATGGGACTCACAATTGTGATATCTTATACGCTATGCTGGATGCCTTTTTGGATTGTCACCTGGTCCATAGAACTTGAAGCGAACTGGGTTATATCACCATTACTCGTGCCACTTTCCTATGGCGCTTATGCTTTGCAGTATATCAATTCAGCTGTGAACCCGTTTCTATATATGTTCCTCACAGATACATTTCGCCAAAAGGTTGTTCATTTCAACGAGCTGTTCTTACGCTGCCTTATCATGGGGATATCCCGTCAAAAGTCTGCTCCTTTAAATAAGCCGTTCTTACGTTCTAGGACTCCCTGAAGAGAATTAGAAGGAACTCATAAAGCATACTAACAAGAACGGCTTCATCGACGGACGGTTAAGAAGTGCAATCCATTAACTTGAGCTTATATACGTGATCAAGCTTCTTTTCTGAACACCTCTAGCGCTGTTCGAACAAGCTCCTCTACAGTTTCTTGGATGAGAAATCATTCATTACTGATTGTTCTAAAAACGTTTTCCTAACTCAACCTACCTTTTGCCTTAAAGCTAAAACAACGATTTGCTCATTCATCCCAGGCTTGTTTTGTTACCTCTGAGGCGCTGTATATCACATCCTTACTTCACTTTGCCGAAACCTTGGTAGGAAGAAATTTGATGCAATATTACTTCACATGCTCCCCCCCCCCCGCCCCCTTCAACCCACCCTTCACCTCGCACTCTCCTAATCGCTGAATAAACGAAATACATAACCCCGTGTTTCTATTTCGAGGTGATATCGACTCCCTCTCAGTTCCTTTCAGTGACGTCGCAGAAACCTTTTTAAAAGAAAAGATTACAGGTTCGCATTAGTTAGATTTCCTCTATTTTGATTTTTGCCAGTCTGCCACTTTCTAACACTAATTGTAAGCTAAAATCTGCGGATCAATGAGTGTTTGAATTACTCGCAAGTTTTACATTAACTTTCAAGTATTTAGCCTTTTTCAGTTCCGTTGAACTTGCAATTTCTTAACTTGCATGAAGGTCGAGAATAGTGAATAAACCTAGCAAAGGATCAGAAGTTCAGCTCTTGAACCGTTCGTGTAAAACTGTCTTCACCATTTCACCTACTCTGAAAATAAAACATTGAGAACCTTGCTTAAGCGAACGTGTGCACACACTTAACCCTACTGTCTCCTCTTCTCATTTGAACCTCTACGACATTTGTTCCTTGCTTCTACACCTTTATTTAACTGAACTGTTTGCGAAGATGATCTGTTTCTCGTAGATCATTACGCTCTACCGTCACGACCAATCACGACCTTTCATTTGGAGTTTCTTCATGGTGCTACCCTTCAGTGAGTGCCACAGCTCTATTTTAGGACAGCTAGAAAAGAAAGCAGTTTTCTTGCTGGTATAAGCACAACATTTAAGCTGGTGCATTGGCGCTCGAAGAAAAGGAAAGGCGAAATTGCACGACAACCATCAGAAACCACACACATGCTGCCCATGGCACACGCCACGTCTCCAAATGCGAAGTTCAACGCAAGCTTCCGAGAGAGCATCAGAAGCTTCACTGAGGAACCATCAATGAAAACCGACTATTTTATATGAGTGGCTTCATTTTATAAAATTATTGGAGCAATTGCAAATGTCTTCCGTCGTTTCAATTCCAGTAATTTATGAGTGCTTTAGCATAGTTTTTCGAGAACTTCTGAATAGACTTAAGTTCGGATAATTCTTCACTTTCAAAATTGAAGGCGTTTAATCAGTCGTTCAGAACTCATCTATTGGTATCTGCAATTGCACTTGAAGGAAAAATTGGAAATAAAAATTGATCGAATATATAACAGTCCATGTTTTTTGCGATTTCTTCAGGTTTGCTGGAAAAGAAGTCCCGATGAACTTTTTCATTGGTCAAACACAAGGAGCAGCAATGGTTCTAAGACGATGGAAGGCATATCGCCATCGTTCAAACGCGACAGCTTCAATTTTCCGAATTTTAAGAACTCGTAGAGTGTTGATCCAATTTTGATCAAATTTCGTTGATAAAATTCTCAAGCGCCTTCCCATTAGTCAGTTGCGTCGTATTGTCTATGTGCGCGCAACTTTTATTACGTACTATCATTCACGGCAATCTTTTTCGACGCAGCTATCGAACATATTACAATTTTTATTTTTCTTTTGTTCCTAATCTCGAGCAGCTAATTCGCCATGCGCTTGTGCAGTCTCAACTTTGTCGAGACAAAAAATTCAAATTTAAATAGTTCTGTGCAGCGTATGAAGTCCAAATGCGAATGCCGGACATGAACGCTCGTCCCTACGATGAGAATGCCATCAGTGAAGGGTAACTGTACCGACGAATCTCGATCTGAATCCCGGGATTGACTTAGTTCTAGGAAAAATTGGAATCAGAGAATCAACTCCATCTCTAGAGTCGCATTCGCGGATTTCTGACTTCATCACTTCTTCTTCCTTGTACCAAAAATAATAAAAGATTTATTTTGGCTCCGGCGCGTACGGCTCGCGAATTTTGATAGTTCTCAACGCTGACCTCGGAATCAGGGAACTCAAAGACTTTCTAACTTCCTCTAATAATTGGAAGCTTTGATACTGCCGATGACGCTCAGTGATTCTTTATGCGACTATCGAAATCGGAAACATGTCTTTAATTAAATGAAAAACCAACTGTGGCGGAAATCCTCCCGATAGAAACCAGTGCAAGTAGGTGGCACTGCTTATACTACTAATACTATTTGGTACTGATACTGGAAACGGCGTTAGTTTTGGTCAGTGACACTATCAGTTGTCGGTTACTGTTAGTTGCAGTTCATCAACTAGTACTGATACAAGTAACATCATCGGTGGCATAAAAATTTAGTGAGTATTACTGCTGCTACTACTATTGATAAATTCTGGTACTTGTCAGTGTTTCTTATGGTTAGTAATGGTGATATTCACGGAACACTCCTCACTACTTAGTGCAACTACTAGTAATTGTTCAGTGGTGTGATAGCTGTGCTGGTGGTGATAGCACAGTTGTAGCACAGACGATAACAGTAGCAGCAGTGGTAGGATTTATGGTGGTGGTGGAGGTGGAAATGTCAGCTCTAGCAGTAGTGCCGCTTTTAGTAGTACTAATATTGATTTTATCATCCCTGCCGGTACTGTTGCTGCTAAAAGCGCAAATAACATCATTCCATGGTACCGTGGATGCGATAGTATCAATCTCGGTACAAGCAGCGGAAGCGATGAGTGTAAATTGCAGAAGCGAGGAATGAAAGGAAGGAAAAGTACAATAAAAATATGCATGAACCAGTAAATGCCACATGCTAGCCTCAATACACATAACCGAACATGAGTCGGCAAATATGATGCATATGAAGCATAAAGGAAAGAAAATGTGTGCACAGCGTCCTTCTGATATTAACATTCCAAAGTTCAGTGATTCAAGGAAGCGATTTTGCGCAACTCGAAGTGTTTAAGTGACACTTAAAAGGGGTTAAATTTCCTGCTATTGCAATATTTTCTTATGGAGCGTTTCAAAGCCTAAAATTCTACGTTGGAGGTAGCTTTAAAAAACTGCTTAGAAAACATGTTCCTGAACTAGTTGGAAATTGCGACCACGACGTTCACGAAGTTTAACAAAGTCGAAAAGACATATGAAAGATGTCTGAAAAACAGTTGGTAATCCTACGAAATGTTAAGGGAACGAACATAACCCTATGACATTCTGACATGTCCAAGTCAATGATCTTGAGTACAGTTTCGTAGTAACGCGTGTATAGTCCCTGGTGTACCATCCAAAAGTTATGTTCTGAACGTTTCCTTGGTTTCGATGAGAAGTCTGACATGTGGCAATCAACTGGGTACAGTTCATTTCCAAAACTGGACAACTGTAAGTTATGCAGCTGGTAGGACAACGTTTAACGCATTGTTGTTGTAATGCACCTAATATATAATGTCCACTTTCAAAGGTCCATCGCATACACAGCATAACACTGAAATTCCAAGTTAGAACCCATCGTTGTCATTATACTCAAGCAAAGAATCGCTATGAAAAACGAATCATTGGAAGATGAAAAACGCATTCGTGTGGAAAGTTTTTGTGGGATGCTGCGAAATTTTAGCGCAAGACGTCTAATTTCAACTGATTTGACCACTATGAAAAAAGAGCGCAGTGGTCAATTCCCAACCCGTGGAAATCAAACGCACATTTTCAAATTATCCGCAAACAATATGCACAGAGGCAACCAAAATTTCGACGATCCATTTTAATATATCATCGAATGCAAGCCTCAAAATGCGCAGTGCAGAGTTCTTCCACATCAGAATGATTTCATCCATTTGTTTTTGTTTATGAAATATGTCGAGATGTCTGAGTAATCATTATCAAGAAACACCCACAACTGATCGTTCGAAGATCGAATTCAGCCACTGATGATGATATCAGCTGAGAGGATACTGAAGAATGTGGTAAAAACTCCCGCTACGCTCGGCTGGTAAATTCGTGTGGCTAATGCTCTAACTTTGAACCTTTTACGGTGGTTTCGACACTTCACAAACAGAAGAACGAAGTGATGCAGAGACAACTCATAAATGAAAAGGAATTCTTCTTCCCGATGGAAGAAACGACTGCGTTTTTCCACGATGCTGACAGATTAAACAAATAACACTTTTTTTATGAAACATTTCTTTCACTGATGATCTCGAACGCTTAGAAGTGCCCTTACATGTGATAAAGCACACCAGAAAAAAATTAGAAGTCATCCATACTTCCCCATTTAATTTCCTGAGTGCCTAAAAAAGCGACTCAAAGCTAGCATCAACTCTGCAAAGGCGGCATATAAATCACGTTGAAACTTCAGGTAGAATCCCTTACTGGGTCTGAAAAAACTTAGAGGTGAGAACCTGGCGAACAGCTCAGATTTGCAAACTCATCAATTACTGAATCATTTTAATTGTCGCCGAAGATGCAGAAGTTTCGACAAATTATGAGTCAACGATTTGGGTGTAACAGGATTTCGCATTTGCGAAACCAGTGGGATGTTCCTCATGATATGTTGCACAATTTAAGCACTGCGAATAAAAGTCTTCTCCATACCTAGGAAAATCTTCCTTTCTCCCTGTTTATTCAGAAGGAGTTATAATGATTGCTTTCTAATGTTTGAACGTTGTAAATACAAAGAATTTGATCGCATTTATTTCGTTTTTTGAAATGGAGCGCAAATACAGCATATTTAAGAAATTATCCATACATTTCGTCGACGCCTGCACACTCCAGTAGGAACGTTTTCAGTTCGGCATAGAAGCACGACAACCACGTCTTTAAAATGTCACAGAAAATGGAGGCTAAGGGGTTTTCAAGAACAAGTGCACACTTGTGATCAGTAACAAACGTGTCGTTGGCCTAAGGGGTTTTAACGACCTCAGCTGCGCTGAACCAAACTAACGTCATCCACGAAAAGAAAGAGCAAGTTTTCGTCATGAGCCGCATTGCTGGGAAAACACGCCGACCTAATACTGAACTTGGTGAAGAATAATATCGACAATTATAGTGACCACTGCTCGTTTAATTCCTTAAAGAAACTAGCTGAGTAACTTTTGTCGGTGAGTAACTTTTGTCGGTTAAAATTTTGCATTTGTCCACCCTCACAATCAACCGAAGAGACCCCGCGAAATTTGGCGCAGAAACTGTGGGACAGAGATCCACAAGATTTCCTTTTCCCAAGGCTGACGATATCACTGGAGTTCTCTGTCCGACGTGAAGTAGTTCATAACCATGCCCGACCTTAAGACTTCATATATCCTACTTGATTTGTATCGGTCATCCAAGACGACATCTGTGACCGCTGTTTCCAGTATTAAAGGTGCCTAACATATATGTGCAAATGGATTCACGTTTAGTTAATGAGATCTTGGAAAACCATGGTAGTTTCACTCCAGCACACCTCTCAATTCTTGCTTGCTAAACTGGTGCTGAGTAATGCCCGTAACCGGAAAAAACGCACACTTACCTAATCAGTGTAACATCCAGCACTCTCACATCCCTATGGCTGTGCTGATCAAACAAGGTTTCACGCCGTCCTTCTGGCAAATACCACCTAAAAGAACTTCGCTTAGAAACCAAAATTCCGAAAAATCTGTTTTCGGTTGGAAACATCGAAGAAGCATCGACTGAGCTGTTTTCATGGTTTCGACCAGAAATTGGCTTCACTGGTAGACGAACGGCAATTTTCAGAGCGTTCGGTTGCATTTCAATCTTAGTTGCGAACCAACAAATTGCATAAATTAGCGACCGGAAGAAATTTCGTGCTGCTGCCGCAGTACGGCTTTGAGTTTTTTTCCTACGTCTGTGCTCGTGAATATTAGAGATACGAAACGCAACAGCGCAATTTTCACATATTTGCAATGTTAAAACTGCAGCTACTAAACCTACTGATGATAAGAATTATGTGGACGATAAGAAGGGAGAAAACGAAGAACATGGAGAAGAAACAAAGAGAATGACGACATTTGCTTTCGCATAAGAAAGTGATGCGAGCAAGCTATAGCGGGCGCATCGATTATGTGCAACGCCACATCCATGCCACACAATCAAGAGGGATACAGATCTGAAACCGTACCTGGATACGCAATGCTTGGTACAACACGAATCTAAGAAACGCTACTACGGATGTTTGTAACAAACCAGCGACAACAATAAATAACAACAGGCAAGAGCAATATGGAAACACATGCGCCTCATAATGATATGTTAATTACAAATTAGTGACCAATCCCCTCACGACCACCAGACACACTTATTCATTGCATGTTCATCGGTGTGGCAGAAATTTGATATCGGCGAAATGCTGAACTGACAGCAAGCCAACAATCAACTCCTCAGTCGACTTTACTTCTGCACGAGATGAGGGAAGTGAGGAATGGTGAGGCTGTGAAAATCCTCACCACACAATCTTAGCGAATTTTTCAACTAAACAACAGCACAGAAATTAGTAAAAAACGCAGGGTACTCGGTGCTGCTCACCCTTTGCATCTGCTTCAAAAAATTTTTTCACAAATACATTGAAATGGCGGATGGGATCACCGCTGATGACCTTCGAACGACCCACATGAGAAAAGAAAGCAAACTAAATGGTTTCCGGGCACATCTGTCCAATTTCTGCGTGAACAGCATTTTCTCTCAAGTCCTTCTACTAATGGTAGTAAATGACTCATGCAAAAACCTGCTCATGAACCTCAATGAGTGAGAAACAGGGAAATTTGTTGCATCTCAGTAAACAACCTTTTAAATTCAAAAGCGTAGAAAGCCGAGGTTTTCTCTTAGAAAAAAATAGCCACAACTGTTTGGAAACTTGCAGCTAGTTTCACCTTCATCCTTCTTCGTCAACACTACGGTATGTAATTTTGTAAACAAATTTAAACTTTGTGGGAAGCTTACGTCCAGGTTTCGCTCCCCCCTCCCCCCCCCCCCTTGCCCTCCTCCAACTACAGCACTGAGAAGATTTCAGCAACTCTAGACACGACATTTCGCTGCAAAGCACTGCAGTTACTGATCGTTCATTGGTCACGTTTGCACGGTCTAAACGCTCCTCTGTTCTCTACCAGTTGCGAATCGCGACAGCGTATTCTGCTCTGTACATGCCTCATATACCACGACTTGTTAACACCGTCCAATCCAAGCCATAGCCTCGTCAGCTTTCCTGCAAAGCCCAGCTTCATTCTGAAGGCTCAGAATGATGCATGTAGATCTTCGGGTGTTTCATTAACAAGCCAGTTCAAAAAGTTCACCCCAGTTAACGACAGAATGGAAAAGACTGTAAACTCGAAAATCTCAACACTTGATAATATTCATACTCGCCTTCGTTAAAACCAGTAAACGCCGCTAGCGTCGAAAGCTTAACTCATCCTGCGCGATTCCCGACAAAGACAAAAACACGGCACCTTCTGCACACACTCCACGAATCCTCCCACTTCGCTGTGGCGATTCAATGCTCATCCTACACTCATGTCACTGACGTATCTTCAAGCACTTGAAATCAGAAACTAATCAAGCGCGAATATAAATACACTGTTTTCGTCTTGATATATTTCCTCAAACCATTGAAGTGCTGGAATAATCTGGAGGGTTGTAAATAGTAATGAAAATATTTGGACAAAACACACCCGTAAAACGCGCCTAATCGAGTTTGTTCAGGTTTATGGGATTTCATTTCTTGACAGACCCGCTAAATGGATTGCTGACAATTATGGCAAGTTTTACTGAAACACATTTCGTAAAGCAAACTTCTGAATTCGCTCTACGTAATGAATGGAATAACTTCAAAGCTAATTTAATCAAATGCGACAAAAAATGATTGCATTTGTCAACGGTAGCATCGGCGCTCTTTTCGTCGATTCACTTCCTTCTTGCATCATGAATTTTGACGTGAGGTCAACAGCAGATCAACCAAGTGATCGCTGCTGAGTGTCCGAACGTTAAAGGTTCCCAGCCATACGTTACATACGGACGGTCTCAATACTGCGACATTTTTAGCACCCTCTGCCCCCTCATCAATTTCTTCGCCACCGTCACTGCGAAGGCGACAGCGAGCTGCGCAGGACTGAGGGCCATCATTTTTCGTCTTGCTTTCCATATTGCTATGGCTAGTGGTACGTCGCCTGGTGACCGGCCTGCTAGCGATGTACGTTTCGGTCGTTCGGAGTTTCCTTCTCCTAGCCTTTCTTCTTCCACGAAGTACCTGCGAGGCAGCAGAGGCTGCGATCTTTTTCGGTGGATCGTGCTCGCCGTGAAACGAAACCGTCCATTTTTCGAGTGTTGGCGTGCCACCGCCAACCCCAGTCACACTCTGATGAATTTCGCCGTCGGTTGGTTCGCGCCTGTTTATTCAACATATTCGCAGGCAACCGCCATATCCGGCGGCTGTTCCGTAGTCCATTATCATATCGAGCTGAACGAAAAGAAACACGACAGCTCCGCAGTCGTTCAACTAACCCGAGTTCCGTCGGTTTGTTCGCCCCTGCTTATTCAGCATATTCGCAGGCAGCCGTCATATCTGATGGCCGTTCCGCGATCCTTCCTTGCGTCGAGCTGAGCGAAAGGAGACACGACCGCTCAGCGACCATCGATGTCATCGACCCTGATATAGCTTGTTGAGCGTTATTTGCACCAATTCCCCCCTCCTGCTGTATACCTCATGCGCATAGCCATGCGCGTCTTCTTTGTGTCATCTCTTGGTCACCGAATTTATTTCTCACCATCCTTTACCTTTTGCATCTAAACGTCTTCATTGGGTTGATGTTTTCTTGATTGTTGTTTTGTCTGTGTTTCTTTTTCTGTGCGCTGTTATGTGAGCGTGCATAATACATATATGCGTGCGTTGTAGATTCTAGCTTTTGTTGGCGCTTTGCTGGTATAAATCGCTGGTGTTCAGTGCGGCTTCGTTCATCCATGTGAGTGAAGACTATTCACAAATAAATTCAGTTAAGGAATAGGAATGCCACTCATCCAGGTAGCATCTCGGATTTTTCAGCGCTCTCGGGATTCGTAGAAACTGAAAGTTTCTTCAGTGCATCAACATTTATAGTGGCTGACAAAGAGCGGAACTGTTGCACAGGTCAAACGTCATTCTCGTTGCTCCCGCCTAACCAATTCTTCAAAGAATCGGAATATTTCAAACCGCAGGAATTTATCTCGTAAATCACCGATGTCTCGCTTCGACATCGATGATTAGAATCCTGCTTATTTTAACGTTGTTTGTTCGTAACAATGTTGACAGCTTGTATCCTAGTTTGCAATATATCTGAATGTACTGAGATATCGTTTAATTTGTGGGTTTTGAGGGCCGATGAAATATGCAGTAGCACGGTTTACAAAATTTTTGTGCCGGCAAAGTATGTTATATGTTTTGAATGAACTAGGAGCTGTTAGTTTATGAAGTTTCCGGAGCCCTAAACTATTGCACAGTACGGTCGAGTTTTGGAGGTAGTAAATTAGTGGAATGTAGCCAAAATATTGTGGTAAGGTGGCAGCACTGGTTCGTTTTTGTTCACTTTTATGAGAGTGATTCTCTGGTTATTCGTTACTTGTGGCTCTTTTACGGTATATTACTGTTCGTATAAAACACTTTTGTGTCACATTTCCCTTCTTATTCGAAGACACCGTTGCACTCAGTTTCATAATTTCCTTGCAAATACATGCAGAATTTTTCGGCTAATGATGGCAAAAACATGCATTCCAAATATCCCTCGCCGAGGTGAGAAAATTTGTGAAACGCAGCTAGTGATGCATGCAAAGAGCTGATGTGTTGAAATTCCCAAGCAGTTGCGAAGTGCAGTTCGCCGTGCTCGAAAACCATTGAGGGGTCTTTTTACGTACGCCCTGTCGGGAGTCCCGGAGAAAATCTATCGGAGCTGTATGGATGCCAGCTTCAAAAGCCAGTTGGGATTAAATGCTAAGGAGCCGTCAAAGTGAGGTAATGTGAACCGAATCGGGAAGAGCGCTGCAAGCAAATCGTCAAAGACTGCCTACTCAATGAGCCATTTCTGACCCTCAGGTTAAAAGCTATAATCTAATGGTGTTCTACCTCATATGTGATCATTTCAGTCTCGGACCACATTCAAACTCCATATCACTACATTCAGTCCGATTCATCCAACTAATATCAATATGTCTAGTCTATCCCATCTCGATTCTGAAAGCTTTCTTTGATAATTTCACAAAAATTGGTTGAAACCGAGTGACGATGAATGAGATCGATCGACACCCCAATATAATAGTACCGATAGAACTAATTCTCAACAGTGTTCTGCTTTTGTTATGGAACATAACTGCGCTATCAGCAACAACGAACTCGGATTCTAAAAATTGGCAACTCGCCAATGCTCTTCAAAATCATGTGTTGAGCGTACGAACGCGTGCCAGCGGAGCTGCTTCATCAATGACGATGAGGCGACAGTTTTTCGAAATATTATTTGTAATGGGGTCGAGTTGTGAAAGAGCGGCATTTTTATTTTCGGTGATGATACGACTAGCTGAGAATAATTAAAATATTCCTTGCTTGTTGTATAAGATTGCCTTTTTTGCTATCACAATTGTTCAAATGGTATCACTATGAAGCTGCTTTATTTTATTATATGGATGTATTGGTGGGGGTTTCGCAGATAATATTTATCAACCGATACCCCAGGTTCCCGTTTCGAGGTATAAATTTTACCGTTCGCTGGAAACAGGTACGATTCCTCCTGGCTTTTCTTATCGCGGCTTCTCTGGGCAGTGAACAGTAGCTAGTTCGCTGTTGAAGAAGATCTGTTGAAGAAGAAAGAATGAGACCTAGGATGAGTTCATTGAATGCGTCTAGGTCGTAAATGAACAAGAAAAACGAGCTGTTTTCCTTGAATGAAGCGCAGTGACTGTCGATTTTGTAATGTTTTCAGCGAGAGAGTGTTTTTTAAAGGCGGTGCCATATTTTTTCTCAAAGTTTTGGCACATTGCAATAGTGGTATAAACATAATGCTCCACTCGATTGCAAACAAGCCAGTATTTCATTTTTCACGAAGGAAAAGAGGGGTTTATTTGGGGGGAGGGCAGAGAGGTAGAAGTGTTCCTCGTACCATACAGCCAAGACAGCAGATTGTTTCTTCAAAAGATGTCGAGGTTCATCCGAAATAACACAGCAAACAACATTTCATTTCATTTCCTCTTTCTTGGCACCTCGGCCACCATCATCTTGTTTCCGCGAGTTTCTTTGCCTATAACTAAGCCAGTTCCAGAGTTTCGCTGACCTACCAACTATCAGGGTACAGCATTTATAACCTGGTTTTTCTTCAGTCTGAGTAAGTAGACAAATTTTCGGCTGCGAGGAGTGGGGAAAACTTTGCTCCGGGGTGAGAGTACTAGACAACTGCACTCAAATCAGTCAAGTGGACGGTGCAAGTGAACTGCTGTGCCAACTAGTTTACCATACCTATGTTCGTTTAAACAGTGGTTAAGGTGAGGGTCGAGGTCAAGCGTCATATAAAGTATATGCGGGTGTGGTTTTAAGATCAACATCGTTCGTCATAAGAGTTGCTTCTTAGCTGTCAACCCGTGGATGTTTCGGTAGTAGCGTGCTTCTGACAGCCTTTTGCATCACTAAGCACATAGCGGTAACACTCTGCACATAATTTATCAACATTCGCTATAATCGATGGGCGAAGAGGGAATCTACAGGAAATGGTATCCATTCAAACTCAGCAGTCAGAGTTTGCTTCACTGCAATAGCACCTTCCTCCACATCTTTTTCACTGCATCGAGGTTTCTTAACGTACGTACCGACATCAAAGCGGATGCTGGCATGATTACTAGTGGAAAAGTTTTGGACAGCAGAAACTCTGCAGTTTGAACTTTATGTGTTTGTTAGAAGCGGATTGAGAACGTTGTTCCCAGAGGGACGTTCACTGACAAGAATAACAAGACGGCTAATATGCGCGAAGTTACAGCATAATCAAGATGTCTGGATCAGAAAAATGGATTTCATTCGCAACGGCGGTGGTTGTATCATCTGACACATGCAACCAAGAAACTTTTCAGCAACTCAGCGGAATCAGAAACACTCATGTCAGGAGTTGGTTGCAGAGAAATCTGTTTAGATTAGCATTAAAGATATAGGACAAGGCATCACAAGCATTTTTGGTGCTGTGGCGTCAATTTCGGCAGCGTTGACGTATCTGTCCGCAAAGACCGCGTTACCACTTGCTCTTTTTCACTTGCTACACCATCGCAACGGAATAGCCGACAGTTTGAACTCCTCAAGAAAACTAAAGCTGTGGTCGAATCTGCAAGACAGCTTTTCGTAACATCCATTAGCATCAAATTTTACATCCGCTAACAAAACTTTCTAGCGCATTTACAATATTCTATCTATTAAAGTAAGCATACATTCATCGAGATCTATCGAAATATTCAGTAGAATTTTCTTCAGTACTGGGGTCGTGGTTAAGAGACAAGAGAGGACGATTAGTCCCTCTGCCTTTCAAATCGCAACCTCCAGCATCTCCCCATCCAGCTGTTGTTTATAAATGAAATGGCCAAGCTAGACGATGACTTCGTCAATCAGTTTGTCTCCTGGACAGATCTAGATTCCACTTTCCATATAGATCATGGAGAGGATTTAACGGGCAATATGTGGATCAGCGCAGGGGAAGTGTCTCGAATCGCTTGGATCACTCGTGTTCATGGCTCTCACCAGGTCGTTGATTCCACTCCCATCGTCTGCACTCTAATTTTCGAAGCTATCAGTGTCAGAATTCATTGTGGAAGGAGGCAAGACGAATCGGCTGACTCAGTCGTTTGCGGTTGGAACATATACTCAAGTCGGTTTTTGGATAAAATCGCCACGTTTAACGATGACATCGTTAAGTCGTCTGCCACAGAGAATGCCAATGTTAGTGGTGAACGGGAGCATACTTTTCAGCATCTTGTCCTTGCTATTGAGCTGAAACATGTCGGACAATACTTTTTTGAGGGAAGGGGGGGGGGGGGGGGGGGGATCGAAACGTGCCATAGAACGCAGTGGTGTATTCGGTAACAGATGAATCCTGAGGTTTTGGCTTTTATTGAGGTCTGAAATGCAAAGTGTAGAGATGAAGAAATGAATAAATTCGTCCAGTCTTAATGACTAAATGCCATTCGTTTAATTCACAAATGCATCTTCATTCTCAAGAAGGATGGGCTAACCATCCGCAAAATTCACCAATCTCGTCTATACCGTTCTTTTCTTTTTTGCATTTCAAAGCTCACATCATTCGTATTTCCTGTTTTTTTCTTCTTTTCTCTTGTTACTGTATATCAGATTAGCATATGCAAACGTGAGTTTCACTAATTTTGTGACGTCTTTCTTGATCGAAGTGCAGAATGTTTTCTCGTCATTATGGTTTAAGACGCATATCGGCTTTCAGCTAGCTTCTTCATATCCCCTTTCGATTTAGAAATCCTTTCATAGACTAATATTTCAACGTCTGAGGGATGTGTCATCGATGAGCTAAAAATTAAATGCGGAATCTCGTCGCTTCTATGTCATGAACGGTTGATCAATCTGTCCCAGATGTTGCGCATTTCAAGTCCTTTTTTGAGTCTGTTTAGCGCGCGAAAATGCTCATGTCTGCCACTCAATATATCTGCTGTAGTCTTGTTGCCCCACTTGAGGTTACGCTTCAAATTAAGGTGAGACTTGTGATATAATTGAGATGCTTGTTTATCGCGGTTTATCGTATGGAAATTCATCTAGGTATTGATGTTGCGGTAAATATATATGCAGCAAACAAGCCTGATGGTTAAAATCGGCATCGTGATTCTTGCTTAAGACTGCACGAGGTACGTGAGATCGAAATTTTTACGAATGCCAATGTGAAATTGCGCTTCACTATAGTCGATAAATTGAATGAAACGCTTGTGGATCCACATCGACGAATATCAGAAAAGTGGCCTCCACAGTGAGCTAGCACCGAGTTATTGTCATTTCAAAGCTGCGCTCAACGTTTTAAAATTAGTCAACCTTCTAAAACCTTCGTTGTCATTCTATGTGCCTATGTTAGATGGACGTGGTTGCTGGAGCTGCAGTTGCGCGGATGTTTATACACTCACGTAAACCTTTGGATGAGTCCCACAAAAAGTGCGAAATTATGGATGTTCTAAAAGAGTGGTCTATTGCTTGACATAGGATGACAGTAATTGGCACTTTTTCGCTGTTTTCTTTTTTTGGACAGGTATAAAGCTGAAGAAATGTTTTGTCATACGCGATGAGGGATATATGAAGGTTATGTGCTGTGCAAAAAGAGTTACACAACTACAGTCTCTTTAAGGGCACAAATCAGTTGATTCGAGTAAATGACTTCCTTTGTGTTTGATGATGAAAGGAGTTTGAAGAAGGGGAGAGAAAGCAAAGAAATGCTCATGAAAATGCGATGTCCGGCACGTGCCTGTGCATTGAATCGAGTGTCGGTTAACCTCTAAAGGTGATTTTTTGGATTTTAATCGCATCTTGGGAAGGGATCGTGTTCACTGGAATTGTTTGTAGATAATACTGTTGCACTGGTATCGTTCATTGGTTTATCCCACACACTGTTCAGATGATCTCTTCGTTTCGTAA
>JAARMF010000079.1:60823-81693 GCA_022844705.1 Toxascaris leonina
AACAGTTCATGAATACGGCTTAGAGTGTTAATGTGCTGAAAGAATATGCGACCTCTTGGTTGTTTTCCTTTGTCCACCTTGTTGCATGAAACATCTCCGGTTATTCCGTTGTTTTCGCTGCTCATCGTAGCTATGCGTATTCATTGGCCGGTTAATGTTATAGAACGGCGTGCGATGACGGAATGGTTGTCAAGCTTCTCGGATGCAGTGCACAAGAGGGTTTGCCGTTTCCTTATACATCGATACTTGAGCGACTTCCTGAAGTCGAAGATCAATCTAGATCAGATGTCAGTAAACTTAATCGGTGGGACGGCGACCGTCAGCGAGGTCGATATGGACGTGCAGGTATAAGTTTCAGCCTTTGATTTTCATTCCATTGTTTTATTGCTACCCAGATTTCGTAGGGATTCTCAAGTTCCGCAAGCAATTCCTCTTTAAGAGTTGAATATGGAAAGGCAATAAATATAGATCCCGTAATACTTGTACTATGATACTTTCCGCACTCCTTCACTTTGAGATATAAAGTGCGTGTGGCCTGAATTCATATGCAACGGGACGTTGTTGNTCCACTTTGAGATTTAAAGTGCGTGTGACCTAAATTCATATGCAACGGGACGTTGTTGTAGTATGCAATGCACATTGCTTCTTGAGGCGAAACACTTTTATTCGTTGCAGTGCTGCGAATTAAAACACTTTCTAGAATGGGCTATAATCGAACAAAAACGGTGTTGCAATTGGCTTCGCAGATTGTTTTTTCGTGCACTTCACTGTGTGCTAGTTTCAGCGATTGAACGAGGCACTTGATTCCGCAAAAGTACCACTAACGGTAATCGAAGGTTATATTGGCGAGGTGAACGCGTCTGTTCCTTGGCAAAGTCTACCGCAAAAGTCCTGTGAGATCGAAATAAAGCAACTGCAAATAACGCTGCAACCACAGCACATTCTGGCTCATGACAATCAAGGAGGCTTCGGTAAGCACTCGACTTTTATTGATAAATGTATAGGAGTGTTTATAGATAAAAGTGTATAGTTGCAGAGATGATCCGAGAATATGCGAAAAGTTGCAGCTGTACTGCTAACAGAACAACCGATGCGGTGATAGCACCTTTTGTTAACGTTTACACCGAGTACTGCACACAAGAAAGCATAAGTCGGAGAGTTACCACTCTAGGCAGACACTTATTGTTGTTGTTGATGGGTTGATAATCGCAACGTATTAGCACCTCATGTCCCCTTGAAGTGTATTTAGAAATACGGAATTCAGTCTTACGACTATTGTTTATGGAAATTCGCCATGAAATTTCTTGCAAATGTCATGCTTAATGCGTTGATGAATGTCATTGATCATTCGATCGTAACTGATGTTTTGGCGATATTCCACATTTGGGGGTTGCGATGCGAATCGAAGAAATATTAAGTGACACTGTATCAATGGATAATTGAACTCCCAATATAGGAAGCATCACAGTTGTGNCCTTGAAGTGTATTTATAAATACGGAATTCGCTCTTACGACTATAATTTATGGAAATTCGCCATGGAATTTCTTACAAATGTCGTGCTTAATGCGTTTATGAATGTCACTGATCATTCGATCGTAACTGATGTTTCGGCAGTATTCAGCATTTGGGGGTTGCGATGCGAATCGAAGAAATTATGAGTGACACTGTATCAATGGAAATGTGCATCTCGATGATACCATTCACACCATTCAGTGCCTCTACTAATGTCATTGTCAGGAAGTGAACACTTTGTTAAGCGTGAGTGGCGACGGTTTATTGGAGAACTGCTCTTCTCTAAGGAAGAATTCACGTAGAGGCTCTGGGTTATAGAGGCCCCTTAACGAGGAGGAAGATAGTGCATGTCGCAGGGAAGAACATTTGAAAGGAAGCGAAACTGAAAAGGGTATCGATAAATATGCGGCAGTGTGCTTCATCTACGAATTACAGTCTATATTCGCTGAATTCGTTGCATGCACAGTACCGAAAAGTTTTTGAAAACCAGCTGGAGTCATGACGGACGCATGCGGAAAGGTGTTCGTTGGGGTCAGGCTGGGCAATTCCGGAGGTGGCGCATACGTCATCGTTTTCGTTAACCAAGCTTACACAAGGGAACGCATGCAATCCCGCCATGATTACTACCCTCCATCCCCGCGCCCTCGTCCCCCCCCCCTCCTCCCTCCCACATCCGTTGTCGTAGGCTGCAATGGGGCAGACAACTTTTCGTTCATCGTTGCGTTCGAAGCGATTTGTTGATTTGCTTAAAATATTATCCGATCTTTTTAAGGGAGAAGGGAGGGAAGAAAGGCTGATTTCGTCATGAGTTCCATTCAGGTGATACTTGCTGATCACTTCAGCTATTGATGAATGGCTATCATTATTGATCCGTCGAGTTGTCCCGTTTCTGTTTCATTTGTGTGAACATGAGGCCACAACATTTGAAATAATTCTCAGAGATTTCTATTTGCTTTCAGATTTCTTTAGTTGACGAATTTACAGATTTTAATACCCGGATAATTTCTTCAATCGCATTCTCAACTGTTGGAAGAGATTACGCCTAGGAGTGCTTAACAAAGTTAAGCTGCCGTTTCATTCACTTTTGATGCAGCAGTTCTAACTTTATGTTTTTCAGTCACTTCGATGATCAGTAGCGTAGTTGGCTCTCTGGCGTCGTCTATGGAATTGGCACAAAGTTTCATGAAAGAGGAACAGCAAAGCGATATACAGGATCGAGGAGTGGAACAGTTCGCTGAGGTTTCTCTTCTTTTTACACTTTCTTTTCTGAAAATGAAATTTTTTGGGATCAGTGCGACATGAATTCAGAAATACGTTTAACGTTCGATAGAAATATTTTCCGATGGATATTTTATTTTCCCATTGTACCGGTATTCGCACATCTCTTGAACGAATGAACAAAAATCGCCTTCTCACTTTCCTGTCGAATCAAGCGTCTTAATATTCCAATTCCTCTATAGTATTTCATTCGCACTGTGTCGTTTACTAGCTTATAAATAGGATGGATTGTGAATTTGAGGTGATCGATGCAATCGTATCACGATTCCGACTGGTCTTCATCGATACGATAATTCGGCTGGAGAATGAACCGGATGCGGAGTCTGGACTGTGCACTGCGATCGAATTGCAAATCGACTGGTATCACCTTTTTATCGCTGTCCTCATATAGCACTATTCATGCTAGTAACGAAGGAGATGTTCATATTTCATGGATAGCTAATGTGCACCTGAGGTGCATAAATATCGATATAGACATTGTGTACATTTTGATGTGAATCTTTTCAAAGGAATGTAACGTCGTTTATGGAAATTGCGTGTCCTATGATACCTCTAAATGTTATCGCTCGTTCTGCTTATCTGTTTGCATTGGGGAGGGAGGGAGTGAGGGTGACTTGTAAACAGCTGACTGCTTAGTAGTTTTGCTGCGCATTTTTTCATTTCCACTTTTTTTAATTTATGGCGGAATCTCACTGTCAATCGATTATTAGCTTCAATTGATTTTGCTTCCATGAAAAGTTTTTCCAGCAGTTGCTTACTGTGTGTTGCTGTTTAGTTGATCGTTCAGGATCGAGTTTATCGATGAGCAGTTAGAAGCATGCCAAACGCAAGGTGCATCAATCGAGACAATTACCTCGCAGCCGCATTCCCTATCCGCTGTGCCGGATCTCAACAAACTGTTCCACTTGAAAGGCATTCGCTTGTATACGGATGTCTTTTCCAGGTGATTTTCAGTCGTTTACCTCTTTGTATTTAGCAACTCATATCGGATCGATGTAGTGTGATAGCAACGAGTGCACTCTAGAGGAGAGGTGAAGCAGTTTTCGCGCTTGCAAGAGAATCGTTGCAATAGGTGCGTTTTTGCAGTCATTTCATTCCTCGGAGATTGTATGAAGAAAATGTTTTGTGTTTTATCACTGTTTAACAAAGTGATTACGGTATTTCTATCGTCGCTTTGACATGCCCACCTTGTTTGCTAATGAGTGGTGTTTGTTTCAATTAGGTGCTTACTTCATCTGCATTTCTCAACTCTCACCTTCGACTCACTCGCATTTTGGGCAATAGTTCAATCATTTATGTTTTCGAAACCAGCTGCGTCATGAAGGAAGTGCATATAATTTAGTGCACAGTGCATGCGCTAGCAAAACTTCTAACATCTTCCTAAAGATGCTTTTTTGTGTGCTGTGATATTCGTAAGTGGAGTAATTTCAACTATTCGAAGATGAGGTGAATTGCTCTTCTTCCTGTTTCGTGGGTGCCGAGCTGATTCATTATGCTAGAGGTGGGGATATTCGATACTTCGCTTCCAAGTATGTCGACGTGCTTTCATATGTTTCCTTTCACTTGCAAGTCTGCATATTTTTGCTATTAAAATAAGTCTTCCGGCGCAGTGACCAAAGGTGAGGTATATTTTACAGACCTGAAAAGGAGCGTCTCGAGGATGATTTCCTTTCAACATCACAGGTCGTTACGAGCATGTATATAAGGAGAGAAAGGGAAAAAACGAAGAGGGTTTGTCGCATTTCATTCAATTTGCTAAATTTTTGCTGCATTCGTTTCGTCATCAAACTGTGAACAAAGCAGACTTCTTCATAAATGGAGGTGGACAGTTAATTTCCGCCTATCTAGGTATACAGATGTGCCAGCCTGACTGATCCGCTTTATTCGACTTGTTTTGATGCACTTTACAGTTAGTGATAAACTCAGGGTGAGCTAGCAACTTCCTCCGAAGCTGTATAGCGATGATCGCAAATAGTCGATCTCCCTCTCTCTCCCTGTCAGAAAGACAACATGTTAACCAGTTCCTCCACATATTGCTGCAGGTATGTTTCTCCTTGCCATTTTTTGCCTGATTTGAGGGTGTCCGTCAGAATAACGGAGAATTTGCTGAAACAGGCGATTCAAACGTCCATCGGCAAAGTAATGCTTTGTCTAATACAGCAGTATATTTGTAGAAACCATCTCTAGCTGTGAGCAGCACATGCGAGGATGTGCAGTCTACAGAAGGTGCCATGGATTCTTTGGCACATTCTTCTATTTCAAACTATCAGTCGTGCTATTCGCGAGTCGACGGTATGGAGCAGAGCCGTGTCTCGTCCATCTTGTCACCTTCACTGTCGCCTAACAATGAAAAGGCATCGGAAACGCCTGAAAGGCGGGTTTCAACCTTTTAATTAAACTCATGTATAATAAGCCGGAAGTGACTGCAAGGAAAAAACTTTCTTTCGTCTTGCGCCGCTTTGTTGCGCCAGCAGACTTCCCAATGGGGAAATGAGCCCATTGAAATTTTGTACGCGAAATATGTTAACTGTCTGTCTTTCTCAAAACACTCTGTCCGGGCAAAACGCAGGGGCAGTTGTGCAGATGGACAAGCAGACGCCATCTTATACAGTTATACAGTTGGTTGTTTTGTTCATGCGGATTTTGCAAAAATACCACCTAAAGTTGAGATGAAGTTGTGATTGGCTTATATTGTAAATTATTTTATGTGAGGTGAAGCACCCATTCTCAGTTATCCAAAAATTTTGCTACAGACCATTTTTTGTTGAATTCGCCACTCACCGAATTTGATTGAAAATAAAATATGTGAACCTCTCACATTTTTTGCGAACTTTTCTTAAAAGCTCATAAATATTCATATCACAAGCATGTCACTGCGTTCAATTTCTTGACAGAATGACGATTCACAACTTGCTCCGTTCCTGTTGCGTGAATTGAGAGGTGATTACCCATGTGTTATTTGAAACTTGAAAGACTTTTCCTCTCGTAGGAGAGAAACTGATGCATTTCTTCGAGCACATAGCAAATCTTCAGAGTAGTTGTTTCAATTAGTTGCTGCATTCAACATTGACTTTTGCCAAGCGGTTTCGACTAAATGCGTTGGATACACAGCCGACCCAAATCTGTCTATTTTTGTTCGAAAATATGTTGGATGCGGTTACTGCAGAGAGCTGCTGCAGGTCGAATATTGTTGAGGGAAGTGAGCATTATGTGGCAGTCGTTTTTTGCTCCTTTCCAAGTTGTTTCGAGTCAACTGAAGCTTTCAGGCTGGAGTCAAACCCCATCCTTTTCGCGCAGTTCGTCGATGAGAAGCACACTGTCCTTGTACGTGTTCGCAATAATAATATCTCTGCGCAGGATTCTGCATTTGCAAATAAGGTAGTCTACTATTGGTTCATTCGATTGTGCTGTTTCTGGAGTAAATAAGATACATCTGCGCATGATTTTCTCGAGTATTGATATCACGCGGCATTCCTTTCATTATCTGAATTAAAATTTCAAGGTTGTGTGGGTAATTATATCAGTCGTGTCATTAACCTGTTATGATAGGAATGGATGTTGTAAGCGAGTATGACCGATGCAGTTGAGATCGTTCATGGAATAGTTTGAGGAGGTACTTGGAAGTGAATGAAGTTTTCCTCAATTTCTTCTCTTTGTAATACTCGGTACATGAGAGGTATTCTCGACGGCTCTTCAAACGTAAGGATCAGGAATTTGTAAGGGCAAGACGGGATTCGTTATTATGCTTGCAAAAGAGTTGGATGATATATTTTGCCACTTTGTGCGGTGTATGAATTTTGCTGATGATTGCCTTTTAGTCGTATAACTTGTTTGTTCATGAGTACAAGAACTTCATGCTTTTAGATTTGCTGAGTGTTGGTTCTGGAGCAAAGCTGCACGTGTCACTGAATACAAGCTTATGTGATACGCAAGTGTCACTCTCTTTCAGGAAATAAAGTTGTTTTTCGGTGGCTTGAACGTATTCTTAACGCCTTCGCAGTTCTGTATATTGAGCTGTGTTCTTGGAAAGGTGACTCTTCGTTCGCCACCCCCAGGTATCGAAATATTTGTAAACATTGATTACGCTGCTGCTTCATACAGGTGACTGAACAGCTCATAGCGAGTGAAATGTGATCGAGGGACCAGC
Organism: Toxascaris leonina; assembly: GCA_022844705.1. NCBI lineage: Eukaryota > Metazoa > Nematoda > Chromadorea > Rhabditida > Ascarididae > Toxascaris > Toxascaris leonina. The sequence continues at coordinate 67,762 of JAARMF010000079.1, forward strand.
ATTTAGAGTGGAAGCATCGAGGATTAGAGGAATTGTCAGATTGGTTAAAGTGGTTCTTTTTTTTAATGGATTCAGCATTGTGCATGTAATTGCATCTTTTCGCTGTGTCAGAAAAGATTTCGGTGGGTTTTCGTGAGACGATCCTTCGCACCCCCTTCTCTTTGTGGAAGAAATAGAGTAGCAACGTTGCTTGCGGTGCTATCTGACCGTTGGCAGCTCACTTGCAAGGTGAATCATCGGATACGTCATTAGATGTGACGAATTGGATGCTACTTCTTCGTGTTTCTTTGCTTCCTTTATTCGTTTGTTCTTACGGCGTTTTTTTCAGCCTACTGTATTTCTCGTTCTTCTGCCTTTTAATGGTTCTTCCAATGTTAAAGCTTTCAGAGACGGCAGTCGGCAATTACGGTAAGCCGATGAAAGCTGAGGATTATGAACAAGTGGAGACTCAGTTGCAAGCACGTACTAACTCCGCATATCAAGGCACTGATTTCCAACTAGGTTATCGTCTTTGAAGTTTCGTTCGTTAGTTGAGTGTATCAATTTTGAAAGTCAAAAGTTTTAGTAGTCGGTTTGATATCATTTCGATTCAAATAGTTTAACAGTGGTGACGGGCGACTGTGGAATTTATAGGCCCTCGAGATTCATCGGTGTCGCATTCGTTTAACTTTTCAGAGGTGGCCGATTCTGGAGTCCCTCATCAGCGCTTCGCAAGTTCTGATTTGCGGCGGAGTTTAGTGCTGAAATTACATAGCTAGACATCTTCTGATAAATGGCGTTTATGCATGCCCATATAAACAGGTGAAGTAAAACAGGTGAAGCATTTCTTGCAAAACCGAATGGGAGCTGAAACGTCGACAAACAGTGCATCATAGAGTATATCATGGTACTTGCGTGGATCTGATCGAAAGTATCCGTTTGCATTACAGTTGCATGATTTGTGGCACCTCCAAGGTAACTCAGATAGGTATTGTGAGCCTTTCTGAAGTTGTTGCCCCACGGACTCTGTGCCAATTTCCCCACACCCTCCCTCTCATTCTTTTTCCCATTTCCTTATCCCCCTTCTACTTTCCCCCCTTCTTCTCCTCCCACCCCCCTCCCTCCTCCTCATCATCATCATCGTCTCCTCCGTTCCTTCTTCTCCCTTATCTTTTCCCAGGCTCATTTGTGTACTAAAGAATGTTTGCTGTGAATGATGCTTTTTAAAATGCTTTATCTGATTGTCATAAGCGATCCTTTGTGTCTCGACGCGAATCTTTAGAGTTAAGGTAACTGGGGTGGCACGATGACATTCTTCGATGCTCAGCGAAAACCTTCTGCATCGTTGGACTCGTGCGTGGGTATGGCGAATATCTCTCTCAACACGAATGACTCTTATCGCTCGGTGTCGCCAACAGAAAGTGGCAAAGACAACAGTATCTCGAATACCACCATCAGTTTGTTATCGAGTTCTTGAATTACAGTTCCACATATTTTGCGGACTTAATAGCACCCAAATTTTGCATGCAGGAGTCTAGCTGTATAGTTGATGGGATTATATTCAGAGAAATAACTATTCGACACTCAATAAATGTTTTATTAGTTTTTTTGCCGTTTCGTTGAAAAATGTTTTGAGGTTGTGGAGCAGTACAAAGCACGCGCCGATTAAGGATGTTGTTTTGTGCTTCAGAAGCTGGCAACTGCCGTGACGCTTTGTTGGATCAGACACACGTTCGTGCCACCCTCGCAAATTTCGTTTTCGTCTTAACTCATAAGGACCCATTGGGACAGAGCAATATTCGGTGCAGGTTGGAGTGTTTTTGCAATCATTGGTTGTTCTCAGAAGGAAGGCAGCATATTTTATTTATTTTTGATTGCAGCAGCGTTGTTTGCTTGCCAAGTAAGCCATTCTTTAATATGTTCTGTTGAAACTGCAGAATGTTTCTTTGCATTTTCATTGTTGAGAAAGGAACATCAGAAAACATTCTTGTCATGAAAGTTCTGTGCATGTCTTTCTTCAGTATAGCAAGCATCAACACTTTCAAACTGTTACCCTTTCCCCTCCTTCCTCCCTTCCCAATCCTTAACGCGATTTCCCACACTCTTCTGTCAATTTCGTCATGTTTCTCCGTGCGCGACCATTGTAGCGATATTATGTTTTAATGGAAAAACCTCATCGCTTTTTAACATATTTCATAGGGAAATGTAACTAACCATTATCCAACATCCAAATGCATGAGAGAATGTCGTTATCAGAGCCATAAAATTGTGCACTATGAGGATTTAAAAAAGAGTGTGTTGGCGATCGAACGGCGAAAGAATTAGCCAACATAGGGGTCGATAAGCAGTGCAGCCATTCAACAGATTTGGTGCTTCCCCTTTTTCCGTCAATATCTTACGCAGCACACCGTTTTCCCACTAGCAGTCACGTTTGTTCAGATTGATTGCATGTGGCAAAAGTATAGACAATTCTCTCTGAAAAAGTGGGATATTGATGCGAACTGTTGATAATGTTTGTCAAGTTTTCCTTCAGAACTAAATAAAGGGTGTACAGTTGGATGTTCCGTGTATAGTTGGATGGGCATATATCACAACTAAACTGCAACTGAGGCTTATGTAGAACAATAATAACGTATTATAGGGATAGCAGTAAGGAAGTAAGCAGAAAGGAGACCATCAAGTGCAATTTCCACATATCGTTTCCGTTTCTTCCATCGATATTGCAATCGTTTTTTTTTTGGGTGATATAGTCAGCGAGGTGCTGTAACGTCGGGAATGTTGAATGAATATTGCGCGATTATGTTGTCACCGGCAAGCACACCCAATTGTGTAGTTTTGGCACTCATAAATTAATGCTGCTGGAAAGTGTTGTTTTATGATTTAGGACACTAGGTGGTAAGGAGACAGTGGTTGACGTGATGAAATCGCTGCAAAAACTTGCTGAGCGTTTCTTTGGCGATGTGAGCAGTGTGCGTCTCACGACACAACTACGGCTCGACACTATTCGGCAATTGTGCGATCGTCTGTATCCCGACGATCACCTCAGGTTTGGCACACTGAATTTCGGTCATGACTGCTCGTATTTCATGAAGTGAAATGCTTCTTTAAAATACGGCGCACAATTTGTTCTTTAGATTATCGACGTTTTTGCGTGAGAATGTTCCCTCAGTACGAGCATTGAGTAGCCATGCTCACATCGTGGTCAGCTTGTGTATGCGCACCAAGAGGTGCAAGGTGGTAGATGTAGTTCTTCACTGGAAAGAATCTTATAGATCGCCGTTTTGTAAGTTGGAGAAAGAGGGCGCTGCAGTCGAGCAACGTAGCTGCCATTTACGCCACGATCACCCTATTTTTTTTTTTTTGCTCTTTCGTAATTAGAACTTAGGGTGCAATAGTGGTGGAAGGTAGAATATGATATTGATTATCATCCTGCTGCTATTCGTTTAAAGCCGGGTGATTGCTAGTATAAAAGTTTGTGAAATCTTTCGCTCTTTCTTTCCGAGTTTGTTAGGCATGCTTTCGTAACTGCAATTCGGAGTATTGTTTCAGTAGCAAGTGATCTTTTTCGTGCATTAGTAAATGATATGTTTATAAACATGTAATCTCGAGATTCGGTTCAGAATTCCGATCGTCCCAGGGGAAGGGAGCAAGACACGCTTAGTTTTGCTTGAAACTGACGACGATTTTGTGCACTAACGACCCTCATTAGTGCTGTGTGTACTGTAAAGTCATATTTAATTTATCTAGGTTACTCGCAGTTCATCTGAATCTGTGCTGCGTCCGTTGATTTCTTCAAAAGTTGATCTTTCAAATTACATCATATCATTCCCACTGCTCACTTCCTTATTTTCATTGGTCGATCGCATATCTGTTTAAACGGCATCAGCGTTTAGGCAACTCGTGCTATTCAAATACGATCTGTTAGTAGTACTCAATTATAGTATTATGGGGGACTAGGTTACGCCGCAAAATTTTGGGATGAGAGCTCAGGGCTGTGGCATTTCAAGTCATTGTAGAGCGGGGCTGAATGTGAAGGAGGCTTACAGAAAGTGGTGTTTCGAAAAGGGAGATGGCAGCTAAATTTTATTTAAACGTCTTTTTTTGCAAAATGATTCTTTTGAAGGAAATCAGTATTTGAAATAGAAGACGGAAAATTGGAAGAGAAGTCTATTTCGAACATTCATTTCCGGTGAGAGAGATCTGATTTAGAATAGCCGTATAGAAGGAAAGACTACTATTATTTGACGATGTATTGTAAACGAAAAATTTCAGGTTTCTTGCTGCGGGGATTACTTTTGATTATGTGCTGAAAAAGTGCCAAGATAACGACTCGTTATTGATGAGTTTCACTGCGGCAAACTCTGATCTGATTGAGGTGCTCACTCCCACCAGTACGGTAAGTTTGTGCGATTTTAAAATGAACCTATTTGCAGATTTCCGTTTGTTTACTTGTTACTTATTTCGTTATTTAATGTTGTTGTGTATATTCAAGAAAGCACAATTATTTGGTTGGTGCATAGATTTTTGCTTAGGAGAGCTTGATCCTGTGGCGAATTTCACTGGAGAGGAATTTTGTGCGCTGCTTTGCCACCGAAGATTTGCGCTGTCACGTAATATGTAACACCACCTTCCAGCGAAACTGTTGCATGTTAAAGGCTGGAACACGTCAAGCTATCAAAACATAACTCCGCAGACAACTTCTGCCCTGCGGATGCAATTGTATCTGAAATCCGCAAAGGCGGCGGTGTAACTAATGATTTTCTGCTTTGCCTGACACGCACCTAAGAACGTTATTTCGCAGCCATAAGATTCAAAATCGAGCGATGCTGCCGAAAGGTGGTGGAATACCGCGCGAGTAATAAGGGCCAAGGTCGCAATGGGGCTGATTTTATTTCCTTCACTCGGAAAATGCGACATTTGCGACGTTATGCTCTTCCGAACAGAGCTGACGTTTAATTGCCGAGTGGCCACATTCCGTGTTCTTCGACAGTTTCCGAATCGCATACCGAAGGTGGTTGCTCATTGGAGCATTTCAGGCTGGTTCTCGACCACAGCAAAACGCCGAGGTTCTGAGAAGCTGAAAGAATTGCTTTCATGAAGGATCGTAATCATTTATAGGCGGTGCATTTGATGACGCAAATCTCGCCATAAACAGCGTGGATATATCTGTTTTTTTGTGCTGCCTTCGAGCCTTGGATACGTAGAAACCGTTGATGAAGAGACACTTTGTTCGCTTGATGTGCCATAGTTTGTGATATTGAAAAATTTCCGCAGTTGATCCATGGGCAAGGGTATTACGTGTTGTATGACAACCTAGACTTTGAAGACGGCCATACTGTTTATAATCGGCGATACCTCTGTTCGGGGACGTCTGTTTCAGGACTAGGCTGTTTGAGGCAAGAGTGCTGCTAGTTTATGCACCACCTTACTACTGATTGGTAACGTGATCATTTGGCGATAACGAAGCGAAAAGATTGGGATGAGGAGTGGGGGGAAGGGGGGGGGGGAGGAGGGAGGAGCAGGAGGGTTGGCATGCGCCTGACAACTCTTTTAAAGTGGTCACTTATGTAGGCATAATATGCAGAGTTTCCCGTATGAAGAAATGAGGACACCAGAAAGAAGATGGAAACACTGATGCTGCTGGGAATGCGTTAAAGGCTGGAAAAGGGTAAAGAAAAAAACGATGGAGCGCGAGGCAGTAATAAGCACTGCTTTCAAATGATTGGGCTGCCCCTCAGGCAGTGTGTTGTGTAGCACGCGTTGTTATAGGCAGGATGCTGCGTTTACAAGCGGTGTTTCCACCGTTGACACCGTAAGAGACGCGGCTCATTCTATCCTTCCCTCTCACATACCTTCGACAACTGATCGGCTAATTGCAGAATGCGAAACAATGGGAACATATTGAGTTGATCCATTTCCCTTCGGTCGACGAGGATACCGATGAAAGGCAGCCGCATTTCAGAGTTTCTGTCGATAATCGTCCAAAGACGCAGGTACAACACCTTGAGATTAGTTGTTGATAGTGAGATAGTGAGCTGCTTAGTGCCCCACTTTTTTGAACATTATCGCACTTGTGGCGCAGTGCGGTTATAAGCTGGAGGAGTAGGAGTTTGCGGTTGCTCTCTGTCGTGAGCGGTGCCGCTTGCAGCTTAGCCACCAAGGCAAATATTAAGGGAGAATGTATGAGAAAAGAAATTGCACTGCTGTGCATTTAATCGTTCACAGTGAAAAGCGTATGTCAAAAGTAAAACATAGGGAAGGTCTTTGTGAGTCTTATTTCGTATCGACTTCTCTCTTTCCCTTCTCCTTAGTTTTGAAAGCATTCTTTGATTCCATTTAAGTGACCCTTGCTAGGCGTTGTATTTGCAAATAATACAGTGCAGTTTTTAACGCTGTGTTTTCTGTGAACAACAGTTGGTTCAGTGATTGATATCGCTGAATTGGCAATGTGCCACTGAGTTGTTGATGTCCTTCTTCGTATATTTGTTTGTAGAGTTTATTTGCAGGATTATACCATTGAGGTGGAGTTGGGTGCTTGTGAAAGTGAAATCGATATCTCTCTTCTGGATAGGGTTTCTGCATTGCTATTCACGAAACCCTTCTTCGCATATTCTCTATCTTCCATTGGCTTAAGTCCGTATGCGACCGGACCATCCCTTGATTTAAAGTCAGTTGGCTTTTCTTTGCTGCACAGCTTTAGTACTACTGCATTTTGGCAGTATGAACTTGCTGAATTATCGCTGGAGGTGTTTAAAGATTGCGAAGTTTTTAAGAATTTCACCGGTTCCACTTATTCAACCGAACCCATCCTAGAGCCCAAAATCGGCCCTATTTCTGAGGCTGAACGGTTGTTCCATCCTCCGGTAATCATGGACGATAATTCCTTGTAAGGCGATAAATAAGATTTCTATAATTGTGCGCTGGTGATAGTGGACTGAATTAATGTTATTCTACACGGAAGGTTGTTGTGGTGCACTGGACTAGATCGTCAATACAAGTATCATATCAGCAGCACCATAGTTGGAAGGTTTCGAGTTGGCGTTCAGTATGAAAATTGCTGAGCTGTGAAAAATGTGATGGCCGTTACATATCTGCGGGTCTGCAAACTCTCCTTCCACAGGTTGATCAAATTTCCGATACATTTTTGAGGTGCAGAATTGCCATGCGATCCTTCCCTTAGAAAACGCCAACTAGTGTTGCATTAGTCTTTGTGGCTGACAGGAGATGATCAGCAAGCTTGTTTATATTCATCCACATCAAACCGTTGGAAATCGTATTTTTGCCACATATACGTTGTCAGCTTTTATCTATGTAACACCACGCATCAATTGAAGTGTCAGGTGCCGATAGCACACAGAGTTATATCTCCAAGACTAGGCTTCATCTACTGGAAGTAAGCGGACGGAAACTTTTCCTAATCGAAGGAACACGGTGGACTTTTCTGTCTATAAAGGAACATTCAGTGGTTCCTTTGGAGCACTCATTCGCATTGCTTCAATTGCAAAGCACTTTCTGCACAGTCACCGCTTTTCAAATAGCAGCTGGCAACCCCTCGTCTCTCATTTACTTTATGTCGCAGTTTCGGTGTGGAAACCGTTTTATTCGATGGCATTGAATTGAGTTCTGAGCAACCGTGCTGTCAGATAGGTCCTGCACATATGCTATGAAGCTGAAGTGAACGGCGCAGTCATTCATTCCCATCTTTAGAGCTGCAAACACTCCTACCTCTGTCTTCAGGTGGACGCAAGCTGCTGGGAAGAAATGAGGAATTATCATGCCGTCCCGCGGCGAGTTAATTCCTCTCTCGTGCGGCCCCCATAGGTAATTCCCCGATCGTGATTCGTACGAGAAAAACAAGTTACGCAGTTGAATGTTTCGCTGGGCAGATATCGGTCGCAGATATTGTCTGAGAACATAATATAAGAGTGATGTATTGATAGTATCGTGATATAGTCGCCAGAACAAACTTGCTGATAAATGTGCAAGAACGAAGGGAGCTGCTTCAAATGTCGGCCGGATACGATTGAAAGAGGACTTGATTAGTAGTAAGATACGAAGTGAACTGTGCATATTCGGGGTCGCGAGTTAGTCTCTAAAGTAGTAGCTGACATCCATTCTAACGCAAATGAGTGCCTTTCGGGTCGCTCAGTAAAAAGCTGAGTGAGTACTGCTGCTATTGGTGAATTCTTAGAATAATTTTGCTGCAACATTTTTCAATTGGTTGGGCAGGTTCTATCATTCGCAGCATTCTTCGATTAACTGAATGTTTTTAAACATTTGCTCTCTCTTCTCTATTTCAAGCTCAAGCGAATATAATGAGTTCTTGCAGAGACGATATCTTTGCAAACACAATCGAGGAGCAGGTTTCATCCTCACAATCGTCGGGATCTGTCGTTTTACGATGTCCCAAGTGGCTAATCACCATCAGGTATGGTTTACTTGTTTTCTAGTTATTTCTACCAAACGAGAAGTGACGTAGGTACATCTTTTCCATGCTTCACCCGCTGGTGAACTTATCCCACTCTCCCTGTTAATTAGTGAAGGCAGAACGATGTCACATTGCTGAAGCAGTACACAAACTGCCAAAAGAGTTCTTGTGGAAATCGAGAAGATGTCTTTTTCGGTTGATCTGAGTGGAAACCGCTATACTGCTGTGCTATGAACTGATGTTAAATTATTAGCAAGACAAATATTTTTCAGAGTTTCGAGACCTGAGTGGCTTCTATGTATTGGGCTTGAGTTGAAGAATTGAAAAACTGTTGTATTTCTGAGCAAAAACTGTACTTTACTAACGAGGTGTAGCCGATAGAAAATCACTCGAAATTTTTAACAACCAACGAGTAGGTGGGCTGGAAAGTGCTAGGACCATGCTTATCTGCAGTTTTCAAATTCCATAAAATCCTTCTCAAATTTGGCTTTTTACTCGATTTTTTGAACGAGTCATGTGAGGAATTTTATACTGAATCGAATTTTCGAGATCACCGTTGCAGATAAAGCTGAAAATTTTCCGTCGTCGCGATATTTGTAAACTCGACTTTATGAGGAAAATTGTGTGGAATAAAGCATTGCGTTGAGGTATTTTCATTTGCTGTATGCCATGACAGCTTTTTTGTTTCAAATGCGAATCTATGGAAGCTGCTCAGATTGGTGGGGTGCCAATGGGTGTGAGGGAAATAGGATCACCATGTACTCTGTTCAGCTAAGGCCTCTTGGTACTGACTGCTTGTTCTTTTTACGGATATATTGGCGTCGTGTTTTCCTAGATTCTTCTCTTGAGCAGTATGTGGTCGACCTGAAGTGATGGTCACATAGATTGGGTCTTCAGCGCATTATCAAATTGTGTAGAAGGATTTATGCATCGTTGGCGCATCGGTCCAGTTGATCCACGGTCTCAGCAATGCCTCAAAATTGGATGAATAGGCCCTGATAGATCTCGAAGTTGTGTGTTTACATGTTCTTTGTTTAACTGATTTCGTGATCGGCGAGTTCAGGATACCTGTAGCGGATTTACGAGATACGGTGTCTGCGAGCGCACGACCGCCTCATTGGATTAGGCGCATTCATGACGAGAGTCTGCAGCTAACTTTGGTGGACGCATCACTCGAGATACCTGCATTTAATCCCTCTCAAATCGCCGTCCATGGCACTATAACACTTTCTGCAGCCACAGTCCAGGGTAAGGCATCACTTCTTTGTTCGGGTTTTTTTCTTGAAATGAATGTGATTGCGGTGGAATTTCAGGCACATTTAATGGAGACATCGAAACTTTGCACTGTTCAAGCGATGAAGTTCTGTTTTTGCATACGGGCGCGTCGAAGCAGAACATCAAAAGTCGTGTCAGGTATTTATGAGTCAATTAGCTATTGGTCTTGTTTGCATTTAAACTTTAGAGCTAATCAAAAACTACTACTCTGGCGTATCTTCTTTGTTTCATACTTTTTAAAGGAGGCTACAGCTGGAGAAAAAAGGATGGATGAGAAGGTAGTTGTTAGATGTAAAGAAAGGAGGAGCAGGCAGCGATATGTGATCAAAGACAAGAAATCCTCACTCATTTGCACAGTTTTTATTTAATTTGTAGGATCGAGAGTGTATTTTTGGTGATAGCTTTTCTTATCGAGTTTTATTCTTTCCCTGCGTGAACGGTTTATTAGGGGCGAACAGGTAATCAGGTATACATCCGCAAAGGAGACAGGCAGAAATGTGCAACATTCATTGCTGGAAAATGTCCTATTGGATCGTGATGTTAGGCACATTCCATGGGAGTACCCAACATGCCGTTTTCTCCTATTTTGTTTGCGAATGTTAAAAGAATGAGCACATGGAATATTGCAGCATGAAATTGAGTTACGATTTCCGCAATACGAGTCTTAAAACGGCGATCGCACATAGCAGTCCGGACGAAATGCAGAAGAGTGTTTGGGGATCGTATTTTAAGACGACCGCAAAAATTGATGGTCCATTCTCACACAAAGTGACCGTCCACGAGAATGAACCGGTGCGTGTTGTCCATTCGTGAATATCAGAAAGGTGGTGCAGCGAATACGTTCCTTCCTTGAAAACTGCGAAGATGCGAAGAGATCTAGGGAAGTTGTATTCATTGATATGAGAACACTGATCGGATGTGAGATGTTGATCAGTAAGAAGACTTTGTAGTTTGAACGAAAAAAAGTGTGCGGTCGGTTCAGTGAACACCCCAGTTTGAGTTAGTGATCCATATTGTAATGTAGTTGATACTTGAGGTCCGTTTGCTAAGAAAATTCCATGCAGAAAGAATTCGCTTCAGGTTCTTAGTGATTTTGAAATTTGATCTGCTTATATCGGTAATGAATTTATTATTTCGGTCACTTCAGGACGATGCAATACCTCATGGTGATAATTTTTCGAAAGTGAGATTTTTCCATTTGAAAGCGCAGTTTTTGATCTTCTTAATAGAGTTTCGGAACGTTCAGTTGAGAGTTTTATTTTGAAGTGTTTTATACGTTCCGCTATTGTAGAGATGCACATAAGAAGAGCAAAATTTTGAGGTGACAATGGTCGGCAGCCGCGAAGAGCTATACGAATTTAGCGAAAGTTGTTTGAAGCTCTCAAATATTACTGTGGAGATATTTATGCCAGTTTTGCGGTTGCATCTTCCAAGTCATCAATTCTACGAACTTCTATACAACAGGTTCGTTTGAAGAAATACTCATGAAGTGCTTGTGGAAATCAACTTCTCGAGCTGTTGCACTGTGTCCTTATTGTTTCAGTTTCCTCAATTCCGACTGCATATTTCATTTTTTTCTTTTTGTTGAAAATGCGAGGGCCTTTCTTCATCTTTCATTTTATTTGTGAAAAAGCAGTGTTCTATCCCGAAGTTTTAAATTAAACAGGATCATCAGTGTCTAGCAAGCTCAGTCGTGCACTGTTTAGCCTTCTGAAGATGGAAAGGAGCTGTCGCTGTGCCAGTTATTTCCGGAGTGAATGTCTGATGCTGAAATTTGCAGGTTGGTCAATGATCTGGTCTTATGGGAGCCATCGTCGCCGTTGTTGAAGAAGTCGTTAGGAGCACAGCCGGGCGTCAACATTGCTGCACCATTTGGTGATAGCACGTTTCAAATGTGTCGTCCGTCTGCGCGGCGAGGTCTGATTCAGATAGGCATTAAATGAACTGGCGTGTGTCATGATGGGAATCGAATAGAAACACTTATGCTGAGTTTGGGCTCAAACCTATCCCCTGTGGATTGCAGGCCGGATGCCTCATGACTTGCACGTCACGCATTACATTTATTGAGTTGAATGACCCTTAGCAAATGTATTGGAGCGTTATACAGGTACAGGTCATGATTATGAGAAAATAAGGATAGGTTCTATCCTAAGTTGCCCCATTTGCTATAGAAGTTTACGAAAGGTTTTCGATGTTGTCTCTTATGATGGAAGTGGCAGAGCTGTTTCTTGAGGGCTTTAATATAGTTTCGAAGTAGTGAATAACGGGAACGCTGAGAAAATATCCAGCTGCCTTCTTGCAGCTTCTTTCCAACTTTATCACCATTGTGCTTTGAGTGAGAGCATAATAATATCAAAAGGAGTAAGTCAAGATTAACGTTTTCCTCTTGCGCTTGAGGAGAAGCAGAATAGAAGAGCCATCTGCGATCTCATTTCACTCGTGCTTCCCCGCGCTGGTTGTTGACCAGCTGTAACCAAATGCAAGCCAAGCCGTTAGTTGATCCTATGTGCATAAGTTGTTTTTGAGGAGGGAAGATGAGGGATTAATGAGGCTTGCATTTGGATTGTCAAGAAGAGTGGGTTTCTCGGTGGAATGGGTTCTTTCATAAAAGAACTGTTTCTCTTTCCGATTTTTAGAGCAGTCCTCGTGGCATTCCCGAAGAGTTAAGGCTATGAAGCAAAGTGGGTATTAATTTTAGAGTCGGAAAACGAGTCGTCAGAGACTGAGTCACGCGGTTCGCGTTCACATAACGATTCGTCGACGGGAGCCTCTCTTGTGAACGAGAGCCCGCACAAAATGAGCGTTAAGCTTCGCTTCGAAGAGGGCACATTGCTTATTGGCGCGCTCATGACCGAGGTTAAAAAAGAATGCGCATTTATCCACCTCTATAAAACTTTTTTATTGTTTTTATTGAAACAGTAATACGAGAGATCATCACTGGCGATCTTTGCTCTCTGTGCAAAAGAGTTTTGATTTTCTGTTGATAACGTTGGGCATTTCTGAGATCAAAAAGGAGTTATTCGGGTAAGCGGCTTGTCACAATATATCAGACACGTTTTGAGATTTTTTTCGTTGATACGTTCTAGGATATTCGTTACATTTCCCCAGCATCACAGATTGGGAGTGCTAAAATGATATAAACGAATAGTGGACGCGAGATGATAGCGAGAGTATTTCTTCAAGGCAACTAAAATACGGATGTGATCTCTTTGTTGTTTCAGTTGTTTTAAAAGATTCTTGAAACAGCCTGTATTAACAAAAGAATGTCGCTTCTTTTTCTGAAGTGTTTGTGGTTTCGAAAGACGTGTTTCATTGAACGCTTGGTTTTATTTTGCAGAATAAGATATCGTGTGCTGCGAGTCAGATTGGTGCAGAGTTGATTGGTGGTCAACTTTTTGTTGTGAATGGATATCACGGCAATGAAGAGCTCACCTATTTCTATTTTACTACAAGAATGGCTTATGTCTTCCACAAAAGTGAGACACTTGAACAATCGTGCGAGCACAAAAGCATGGTTAATGCATCTGCGAAGATTTTTCTGCAGAGTTGCAAGCTTCAATAATCCCTTCAGAAAATGTCACAACGAGCCAAAGTCTTTTCGTTATAGAATTTAGCTAGCTGGCCTTGTTGTAAGACTTGTTTCCAACTTTGCTGAAACACTTGAGCACATATAAGCGGGTGCTGAGCATCGAAAATCTACCGTGCAATCAAATTTGCCTGGATAAAGCGATAAAATTCCCTGCTAATAAATTCTCAAGTGATTCTTCTAACCCCCAACTGACTGCATAAAAAAGCATACAGTGAAGCGTTAGCATTGGATAGAGCCACAGATAGTGGGGCGTCCTGAATGCTGAATTCCACCTAGGTGCCCAAGGCCCAATTCTTCACAGGTTAAACTTCGTTCATGTGTCTTTGACAGTCACTTTCTTATTCTTTTTCATATCAAATCAACAACGTTCTTTCAGCAATTCGTTCATCCGGCAGCGCCATGTTGACGCTTCCTCAAATTTGAAATGATCTAACGGATACTGATATCGCGCTGTTTGACATCGCCATGTGTTTCACAAATTTTAAAGCCGTTTTGCAAATATTTACTTTTAAAGCCGTTTTGCAAATATTTACTTGACTGTTTTAGGCACTTACTTGACTAAAAGGCTTTTTGCTGCTCCTGTCGCTGGGAACGTCGTTGGAAATGCCCTTTTCTGTACTCAACCTGAGCAGAACTGTTTTGTTTTATAAACTCGCTGCCG
>JAARMF010000079.1:91652-106786 GCA_022844705.1 Toxascaris leonina
ATATATATATATATGTGTCCGCTCCCTCGTGGCAGCATAAACCTCTTATGCCAGTACTCATATTGTATATCTGTGCTACTTCAGATCTCATTCATATATGAATTATTCGGTGTCGATGCGCCAATCCTATCGCTGAACATGTTCACTGTGCATGAGGTGGAAGTGCGCGACAAGTTGGCTGTCTCACAGATCAACAAAATGTTGTATCAGGTTGATTGGCAACAACAGTTTGTGGTGTTGAGGTTTTGCGCCATCCCGACACTTATTAAATACCATTTCAAAGAAAACAGCGGTCCATTCTGGATGCAGTCATGTGTGTCGCATCTACTAGTGTTGTTTGACTTTACATCGTCGTGGAACTGTGAGCTAGAATCGAGAACGTTGTGTAAGCGTACATGTTTTTGTATTAAAGAAAACTCATCAAGCAATGTTATCAGGAAGGTACGTTTTAGCAGTGAGCATAAAAAATCCCCATTATTCCCTTTGCAGGTTGCGCATATTCGGAGAAGAAGTGTTGGAAAGAGCGACATCTCTGCTTAATTAATTTGTGCTTCGTATTTTTGAATTTTGAAATTTCCCCACAAGCTACACGTGTACAAATAAGTGTGAGCAATTAACAAAATATAATGTAGCGCTTCATGATTCAAATTGTGCAGTCGATGGGCATTTCCAGTGGTTTGCATAGTGCATTTGGGGTGGTTGATATAAGAAAGTTTTTAGTATGCATCGGGGCAATTACCTCGGAGAACGTGTGCGCCGATGCTTGCATTACGAATCATTGAGACACATCAGAATGAGGGCAAAATGAAAATTTCAATGCTGCCATTACGACTGAACTGCGATCAGGATACGGTGGAATTTCTGATGGATTTCACAACAGAACTTTCCACAAATGTGCTGCTTCCCACTTCTGGTATGACGTTGAACTTGTTTGTTGTCGGTTTCAACCCGATTTGCGGAAGAGAATGTCTGCAAAGGTTTGCCAACGTAAGACATGTTATGTGTCAATTGGGCAGTTTCCACGAGGCGCATAAATTTTGATGGGATTCCTTGAAGCGGTGCGTACTTCTCAGGACCAGATCGACGAGTGATCACCGGCTAGATCAACAGCTGAACGTTGGCTGTCCTGGTAAACAATCTGTCGGTGGATAAGTATGAAAAACGCAAATGCACTTTCAACCTTTTAGAGATCGCCTGAACGAATAGGCGTCGTCCACATATTATAAAAAGTCTCTCTCAACTCTTTATGAGTGGTAGGCTCACCTAGAAGTTAGTTTTCCTACGGCAGTTATATATCATGCAACAAAAAGAAATGGCTTATAAATTAATGTGCCTGTGTTGTGGCACATAAAGTGATTTCGATTTATTTCACTGTATTTTTTTTCAGTGAAACCGTAGTAAATATGACGAATGCTTCACTGATGGAACGCTAGTGGAAACAAGTTTTTGCCACTGGATAATGTTCTTATGACTATTGGCGCAGAACAACAATTTTGGGTATTCAGCTGAGTGGAAAGAAATTTTTATGGCGGATGGTAATATTTCAATCCAACCAATGAAGAGAAAAAATTCTATAAGCGCATTACAGTCTAAATTTCGGTCAAAGAATTGGAGAAGAGAACACAACCTTCTATCGATCATATTTTCTGTATAGGTCTGTCCTCGTGGAGTTGTTCAAATATTTCGCTCAGCTTCGCAGAATTTTCATTCTTATCGCTCATATATATTCATGTAGTATAAATGCTTTCATGTAAGTGACTGTATAATTGCCCTCCAAGTTTGGTCTTTTTTCATGTCTTCGGATGGTCTGACGTGTTTATTGTTGCGTTTATCCACGATGAGTATTTTTTGCATCATATGCTTTCGTTACATGTGCTCATTTAGTCGCTACCTCACGGCTGTCGGACCAGGTCATCATGGAGGTGCCACAGGCTGTAGATGATCCATTGTTGATTTATCCTTCGCTGCCTTTGACACCGTCTCCTGCACAGCCTCCGTTAACACCTCGCAAGAGCATTACCGAGGCTCCGCTTGAGCTTGGCGATTTGAGTAAGTCCACTATATGTGGCTGTCTTTTTCTCAACCTATAGTAGAGTTGTTCGAATTGACAAGCTTGGCGAGACGAAGTATAGGTATTCTTGGAAAGAAAAACATTCGATAAGCCGCTTATCTTTTGGACTGGTGTTTCGGCTCATACAAATAAGAATATTTTTGAAGGAGTGAAGAGGGGGTGGGGGGATGGGGTAACTTCCTCGATTTGAGCTGGAATTAAGCTGGAATTAATCGGTCGTTGGACTGAGGTGTTATCAAGATGCCATTTGCTATTTTTTAGATAATCACCTACATTGCAGGCCAATTCTTGGGTATGCCAAATGCAGAGGCGAGTGCAGAGAGTGATGAGCAAGAATTATTAACGGAAAGTGCAGTCTGTGTGCAAAACTTGTTCAACGAGAATGGTGATTATTGCTGGCTGCATTGTTTTTCAGTCAACACATTTGTTTTCTCCTCCTTGAGACGTTGTGTGAAGAGAGGTTCTCAGTGAGAAAACTTAATTTTTTGGGGCAAATAAAGAATGAAAATGTTTCCGTGGAGCAATTCTATTTGTTTATTTATATTGGTTTTACATGACCGTAACTTTGACCACTGCAATGATTCTTTTATTCTCAGATTAAAAAAGTGTCCTTTTGAGTATTTCAACACCGAGCCATCATTTGTTAAGCAGATTCTAATGACGCTTTACAGCGATATGGTTTATTATTGGAAAAATTGCTAGCGTTAATAACACTTTTTTATTTCTTAATTTTAGCTTTCGAACTAAACTGCTTGGTCGATCTCTCATTATTGGTGCTAATAGGTTGACTTTTTTCGCAGACCTCAATTTGCTTGGCGACACGTCTGAAATTGCGACAGCCTTCGATTCGCATGCAGCGCAGTTGTCATCTCGATTTGCTTACAACCCAGAGCATTCGTCGTCCAATCTCATGAGTGGCATGACCGGTGAACAGGGATTACAGGGCGACTTTGAAGAACCTCCTCGCCATTCTGTGGACGATCTTCTGAATGACATTGTCTTAAATGACGACAGTGACACGCGTGTGGGTCAATTGATCGACCATGGCGGTGACGAAGAAGAGCAGGTCGGTTTCCCTTTCATGATGTCTGCTATTCTGATTTCGGATGTAATTGCGGTTCTAACGCTTAGCTGCATGACCATAGTATATAATTGCCGATTCTCATCTCTTTTTATATGCGGAATTGCTTGCCTCGAATTTTGGAATTGACATCAATTGACGTGTGCTGACACAATTTCACTACGTGTAATTGAAGATTTTCACTTATATTTCGAAACTTTTGAGAGCACAACATGAAGGTTGACTCCTTCATTATCATTTGCATGCACTGGATAGGTGACGATTTGAGGAAACAACTGACATGCATGAAGACGTTTCGACGATGGCCAACTCGTCGGCGACTCTACCGCTTACGCAACTGGTCAGAAGGGAGACATTTTTCAAGTGAGTTTTTCTTCATGATGTGCGCATTCATTTAGCAAGTAGTCCCATGGCTTTTGCGTTGCCGTCTTCTAAAGTAGCTTGTTCCTACAAATAGTTGGATTGTGACGCTTATTGATTACTTTCCTTTTATTCATGCCTCTTTCATATGCGCATGATTGGAGTGAATGAATAGAATGAATGAATGAAATAAATGGATGAATTCAATGCATACTTTTCATTATCCCCATAAATTAATAAGAACCCTTTTGCAATCGATCTCAAGTGGAATGTGACCTGGATGTGACATCTGAACGCAGTCACATGAATAGCTGTGCTTCGCTTACGTTGACGCATTGAGCTACAAGTAAAGGGCACTGTGTATCTACGAACATTTAATAACACAATACTATCTGCTTGATACTGTGGCGTCGTTTTATGCGACGGGTTTGTTCTCTAATCGGAAGGCGAGCATGTGCAGATGAGAGCTGAGAGAAAAGGAAACGGATGAGCCGTACACTAAAATGGTTTTCATTATCTGAAGTTGTAGATATCTTTTAAAGCCACACGTAGTAATTTTTCTAAGCAGTGGGTTGTTTGACTGCCCAAAGGTATAGATGTTATCAGCAGGACAGCAAACATCAGAGCTTGGCGGTGTGCACGATTTCGATGCTCATGGTTGGAAGCTGAAGAATTGAAGTAGTTGATTGAAAAATGATTTGTATAACGAGTGTTTTGCAACTTTTTGTTGCGCCATTGTTGTGAGTTTTTTTTTGGCACATAACTGCAGACAAGAGTTTATTTGAGGGAGTTCTCGTTCTCACCGGCAGTAACCATACGTCTTGATTACCAAGGCAAGCGCGTCAAGACTGAACAAGGCGCTTTGCTCGGATTGCTGATCGGCTTGAGCAATCTTCATTGCACACAACTGGAATTGAAAGAACTGCACAGTCGTAATGGTATGCTGGGACACGCGCGATGTATTCAGGTAAGTTGTTTTTCGAGTTTTATTTTCTTATTCTTTTGAAATCACAAATATTCGTCGTTGTTGGAGAATATGTCTTCAAAAGGATCCTCATTATGTACCTTCTTCGCATTAAGAGACTTTATTAAAATTTCCAAATGTTTTAGTGGCAGTGAGCATAGCTAAGTTAAGTTTTAGAGCGACTCGACCACTGGTTTATTGATGCGCAATGTTTAAATAAATGTTGACTTTTTTGACGACCTATAACGAGAATTTAACGAGGTTCATAAGGTTGAAGTGTGCAGTAAGCGTAGCAAGTATGCCAGAAATTACAATGTTGAATCGTCTTTTTGTGTTCGCAGTGAAATCTATGAATGGAAAACACAGGTCTGTTAAACTGCTTCTCTTGATGGCCACTTGCGAATGTGCGCAGTTTTTTGTGAGCACTACCCATACTGTCTTCCCCTCCTGTTGGCATTCTGAAGTATTTTGCATAACTTTCAGGTGAACCTTAAAATAAGGATCAGTTTGTTTGCTGTCCATGCAACATTTTTAACCTTGTAGGTAACTTGTCAAAATTCATTTCATTTTATCAATTTCTAATAAACTTTGGACATATTGCTGTTACCTGTTGGTGCATAACTGGAGACTCATTGTACGATTTTGGATTAGTTGCAAACATCATAAGCTGCATCCGACGAATTCTCGAGGTCTGCTCCACCATCAATTTTTTTTTCAGTTCGCAATAAATGAATGGATTAGTGACATTCGCAATTCGCAGTTACCCAGTGTTATCGGAAGTTATGGACCGATCAGTTCTCTGGTTCAAATTGGTTTGTCCTTTGACTATTATGTGCTTTCTTTGTTGCATATGAAGACCACAGCAGCAGCATTGTTTTCTTATCATATTTGTTCTTCACTTCGATTGACAACACTCACAGAGAACTGAATAGTGGCACACTCAATATGTGTTGAGTGAGCAGCCATTCGATTAATTAGAAGAACAGTTGACTCGTCGTCTTGCTGTAGATGCATTCCCCATACCCTGAATACCTTTCATCCTACCTTGAATACCTTAAGCAGCCGTGACTTCATCGATTTCGTTGTTCTCTCCATCGATGCAGCTGGCAATTTTTCCGCCTTTTGCGATCCGGAGTTCGCCACACCCAAGCAACTTCATATAGATGTTGCAGCGGATCTTCCTATTTTGTTGGCAGTCTGCCGCGTGGTCGCTCAACCTCTCTTGGGTGATGCCCGACGTTTCGCTTGATCCACCTATTGTCATTCAACCTACGTGACCGGCCCATCTTTGTTTTCTTTCGTACATCTCTTCTACGATGTCCTTCACACCAGATCTAGAACGCAAATCTTTGTTCGCGATGTGTTGTAGTTTAGTGACACCCACCATTCGCCTTTCCATGGCTCCTCCAGTGACCACTAGTTTATTTTCTTCACTAACGTGGTGCTGCACGTTTCACACCCGTATAGTGGTACAAGAAGGACAGTGAAATTGGAAGGTTCTTCTTTTACGGATGGTGCTATGTCCATATCGCAGAAGGTATTCTCGTGCTTAGTGGAGGCTGTTTTTCTCTTCTCCTGCTCACATCTGGACTCAAATCGTTGCTCGTTCGCACAATTTGTCCGAGGTATAAATATTGTTCCACGAGCTTGATGTTCTCACTGCCAAGTTTCGTGCTGAAGTGAGGACAAAACGCATTCTTCATTCACTTTGTTTTGCCGTCGTGAACGCCGGGCCCAATTTTCTTGGCCTTACTGTTGAACTCATTTATCAACTTCTGCAACTTTTCTGGGTTGACTGCCACGAGTACTACATCATCCGCAAAAAGAAGCATTCTTCACCTTCAACATTGAAACCGCCCGCAGTCTTCATATTCCTTAAAACGCCTTCGAGAGCTGACGAAAAGGTTTTCGGGGAGCATGTTTTATACCTCCCACGAGTTGTAAGCTGACTGATGTTTCGAATAGCGTGATCTTTGTGTGTTACTCGGATAGCGATTCTTTGACGATACAAATGTACATAGGACCGGCCCCTGATTGGGGAGACTTCTGAGTACTGCGTTTCGCCGCATCGTGTCGAAAGCTTCCATAAAGTCTATAAACAGTAGGCAGAGCAGTACTTTGTACTCTCTGCATCTTTCCGTTAGCTGAGTTAGGGCAAAAATATGGTCGATTGTATGAAACCGCTTTCGGTAGCCTGCCTATTCAAGTCTCGTGCTTTCATCGAGGATTGATCCAGTGTTTTAATAGATTACTCTTACGAAAACCTTGTAGATATGTGATGGCAGATATATCTGACGATGGTTGTGATTTCCTTTTCTTTATTTAGGTATCAGCTCTGTGCGCAATCGTTTCCATTTCACCGGAATTTTCCCCAGGTTTAGGTGCTACGAGAATCGAGTGCTCAACGCTTTTGCAAGTATTTCGCCGTCGGCTGTCGTCTCTTCCGTGCATATTCGGTCAACACCTGCGGCCCACTTTTGCTTCATGGCACATAACACTTTTTCGATTTCACTGGGTATTATTTCCCGAACGGACGAGGGCATAGTTTACTTTAAGGGTCGAAGAAAATAGTTGTTTGTAGAATATTTTGCGTATTTCTTCCATTCGTTTTCAATCGGTTGTTCTTTACGATTTTTTGGCTGACTGTGCTCGCCATGACACGAAACCGTCATCGCGTATTGTGACCATTTTTTAAGTGCTGGCGTGCCACCGCGAACCCCAATCATACCCTGATGGATTTCGCCGTTGGTTGGTTGGTTCGTGCCTGCTTATTCAAAATGTTCGCACTTAAGCTCATATCTGACCGCCGTATTGCAACCCATTCCTCATCGAGCCAAGCAAAAATAGATACGGCCGCTCAGCAACTGACATTGACAAGAAATTCAGTGCATCCACTATCAGTTCTGAAGCTACCGTAGTGAATAACAAGCTATTGATTAAGTGCACCTACCCTAGGTAGGTTCCTCAGTGTAACTTGTACCAGTAGAAATGTTATACTCTTCGGTCATTTTGCATCGCTCGAAGTTCCACCTTTCAGGCAATAGAGTTTCTGTGGTGAATAGGAATTCTGAAATGGAATGAGCGATTCTGCGACATTGTTGACAATCTATGGAAGAGGTTGTACTGCGAAAATGGTTAAGCATGGAGGGTGAACTTCGGTTTCGTTCTGTTTGAGGTGTCAATATGACTTCGATTGTAGGTCAAGGTATTCGTGATCTCTTTCTCATGCCTGTCGATGAATACCGAAAGGATGATGGGCATATTGTGAAGGGGCTTCAGAGAGGCGCTGAAAGCTTTGGCATTTCGACAGCTGCGGCCGCAGTGGACATAGCTCAACGGATGGTTGGCCTGGTGCAGGTGTTTAACTCGTCTGTTTACTTCATCTTATTGAAAGCTGAGACGTCTACAGCTGATCGTCCACGCTTGCATAATTTTCTTGCCTACAAGTGAAATTCTTGGCTTGTAACAGCATAGCAAGACTTTCCAGTGGCTTGAAAATATTAAGGCATGGTTACCAGCCTATTCCTTTTCCTTCTTTTATTATTCCTGATGTCCTTACTTGTATACACAGTTCTCATTTAGTTGTTCCTGTTTCATCGTAATTACAAGACCCATGTTGAGTAGAACATCGCTTCGGGAGAAATAGAAGCCATGAGCTTGAACTGTAGGCTTCCTCACGGAACGTGCAAAAAATCGAAGATTTCCCTCTTTTGTTAGCCACAATCCATCAGTAGATTCTTGCTGCCAAATTTCTGGAGGTGGTGGGGAAGGGAGGTTGCATTTTAGATGAGCACAGCGGTAGTAAGACATGGTTATGAAGCAGTGAATTGCAGGGAGTTGCTGAGCTGGCTTTTGACGTTGTTACGCCCGACTATCCAGCTTACCGGAATCGCAAGAGGCTAACGGCAGTTCCCTTCAGAAGGCCTCCGAATGATCTTAGAGAAGGATTTCATATGGCCTATGAGACAGTCAAGGAGGTTAATGTTGTTCTTGTGAGAGCTGTATGGTAACAGTCGTTTAATAATCTTCAAGAAGAGTGTGCCTTATATGTTGCTTGAAATGATTTAGATAGGTGAGGTTATGTGTTGCTGAATATCTGCCGTTTCTGACTACTGTCTGGGTTCATTATTGGGGGGCTGAATTTTGTGGTCGTTGTGCACAACAGAAGAGTTCAGGTCCTCCTGATTTCTGTGTTGAAAACAACGACATAACCCCGCTCATATAATTTCTTTGCTCGAATACGAGGATAGAATGACGCTTCGGTCTTTCAAATGATGGTATGGACGACTTAGCATGAATCATGCGAGTACAGTGTAAAATGCGTCGTAGTCTTTCGGTGTTTGATCGCCTTCTACTCGAAGCCAATCTCGTTTTTCTGAGGCTACTGTAATATGGAACCGCGGAATTAGCTGCTCATCCGATGAGAGTGATAGATATTTTTCAATCCTGAGTGCAATAAAGTTTTATATGTATGGTAATCTTTTGCTTACCCTCCTTCTGCCCTCAAAATTTTGCAGTTGCTTCCCTCATGACGAAAGCAATTTGTTTTTTGCTGTCAGATCTTCCGGAGTTGATGATTGTATTTTTTTTGAGAGGTAGGGGTAGGGACGAGAAAGTTGACAAGTATGACTTTCTCTCTTTCCGCCTCTTTTTAGAACCACTTCATAAGTGGGAACACTGCAAGAAGATGTCAGAAGACGGAATATTGCTGTTCGTACCTTCAAGGCTCCAACGTGTAGTCGTTCCCGATTGTCATCTGTTACAATTGCATGCCTGAGCACATGGCTCTTCGTTGTAACGGCGACCATTTGTTACTATCCTTGTCTCTTCTTCAGCTCAGCAAGGCCGACTATCTCTCTATTTCTGTTCCGATGGCTTGACTTGGTGAATATTTTTATCGTAGCAAGTAAATCGCTGTAGGGACTCTTCCTCCCGTCGAGCTAGCATCAGCGTTTTCTTACCATTCGCGAAAAACTAGCCTCACATCGAATAAAATGTAACTCTTGAAAGGTTGTGAAAGATGAGTGCTGCAGTACTGGTTGTTTCTTTCGCTCTCGCTTTCAGTTGATAGTACAGTTGGCAAGCGATTGCTTTCTCTTGAGGGTACAGTTAAGAAACGATTGTTTTTTCTTGAGGTTGCAGTTTACAAGCGAGTGCTTTCTCTTGAGGTTACAGCTCAAACGCGATTGTTTTCTCTTGAGGTTACAGCTCAAACGCGATTGCTTTCTCTTGAGGTTACAGCTCAAACGCGATTGCTTTCTCTTGAGGTTACAGCTCAAACGCGATTGCTTTCTCTTGAGGTTACAGCTCAAACGCGATTGCTTTCTCTTGAGGTTACAGCTCAAACGCGATTGCTTTCTCTTGAGGTTACAGCTCAAACGCGATTGCTTTCTCTTGAGGTTACAGCTCAAACGCGATTGCTTTCTCTTGAGGTTACAGCTCAAACGCGATTGCTTTCTCTTGAGGTTACAGCTCAAACGCGATTGCTTTCTCTTGAGGTTACAGCTCAAACGCGATTGCTTTCTCTTGAGGTTACAGCTCAAACGCGATTGCTTTCTCTTGAGGTTACAGCTCAAACGCGATTGCTTTCTCTTGAGGTTACAGCTCAAACGCGATTGCTTTCTCTTGAGGTTACAGCTCAAACGCGATTGCTTTCTCTTGAGGTTACAGCTCAAACGCGATTGCTTTCTCTTGAGGTTACAGCTCAAACGCGATTGCTTTCTCTTGAGGTTACAGCTCAAACGCGATTGCTTTCTCTTGAGGTTACAGCTCAAACGCGATTGCTTTCTCTTGAGGTTACAGCTCAAACGCGATTGCTTTCTCTTGAGGTTACAGCTCAAACGCGATTGCTTTCTCTTGAGGTTACAGCTCACAAGCGATTGCTTCCTCTTGAGGGTACAGTTTGCGAACGTTTGCCCATCAGTCGTGGAATCGCAACAAAAAGTGCCGAGTTCATTATCTCCAGTGACTTTTAAACGGTTACTCCACAACTTACGACTCTTTTATGAGAAAAAACATGTGTGATTGATAAGTGATGCGTTGTTCATATCATACTCATGGTAAGTCGTACTTCGCTTATAATCAGACCACATATGGGTAATGAATGAGTGATCTAAATCCTTTACGAGCTTGGCTTTGGTCGTGTGCGAGTTGGACTTCGTTCAAATGTTACCAATATGTACGGTCGCCGTTTGGCAGAACTTACGCCTTCTTCGTAGGTTATGCGACTGCTGGGTTGTTCATCACATCCTCCGCAGAACAAGAGACAACGTTGCGATGTTCGTATTCCCTCAGGTCCCTCGGGAATGAGCGCTTTCTGGCTGGTCGTAAATGATCTATTCAGCGTTCTTAATCATCCTACTGTGCTCATAAACGAGTTATAAGTGATAAAAGCCTGGCGTCATCTCGGAAGTCATGTTTACGAGTTCGTTATGACTCCGAAATTGCTCAGTTACCAATATCAATGACGGCTATAGCGTATTACTTGCTCGGTTATACAGCGAAATAACTGAGTTATGCTGCTACAGCGCTGTGACTGTATTATTGAGCAGCTGTAAGTAATATATACTTGTGAACTCTGAGTGATAATCTTTTCATTATTGAGTCATAAACGAATTCCCTTATCAGCCTTCATTCAATGAAAGGCGAAGTTACATGCTCATGAAGCAGAGTTATATTTCAACTTAACCTTCACAGCGATAGAAGTTCCATAGAAATTCTTTTTTGAGCATAGATAATTCGATTCTGCGAGATGATAATGTTCATTGTTGGGCAGCGGATGCTCCGGCGTTCTGAGAATTGAAGCAGCTAACGGCAATTATTCCCTTCGATTGAAAAAGTGGTGCATTTTCTTGAGATTTCCTGCAACTATCTTTGTTTCACGCAGAGCGAACTGGAATGTTCACTTTTATGAGAAAGTGCTTGCGAGGCGCGTTCTCTTCAAATGTGCTTCGAAGACTTCGTTTTAGCTCCGAGTGTGTTGTTGGTTGCGTGTAACCGATCTTTATTGCCTTCCGTTTAGGTTCTGCCTTAATGTTTTTTGGAAAACAGAAACTGCATTTTGCAGAGGTTGTAACTATACGTGTGGCCAAAGATTTAAGTTTAGACCGTGGTTCAAGCGGGATTCAAATTTTGCCTATTCGGACATGTTCCGTTCCGTTCCGCCCTTCCCATCTCCAACCGTTACCCACCACTTCATGATATTTGAGAATCCTTCCTTTCATACGGAGAATTGAACTTCGTTAGGGAGGAATTCTGCGAGAATTATGATTAGGCAAAGCTCACACTGTTTAGATGGTTATACGGGGAAATTGAAATAGCTCTACATTATATTGCAATTTTTGCAATTATTTCTTCTTCTGTTGCTTTCTGTGTGCGTAACGACGGGAAGTCTTTCATGTGTCTCTTAACCTCATACAGACGCGAAACAAGTTCTTCAAAGCATTTTGCTCAGAACGTAGAGCATGCAGCATCGCCAAAGGCGTGAAAATCTTTTGTGTTTAATTATAATTAAGTGACGAAACTTGACTGTTAGAAATATGTGGTTATGTGCTTTCCGTTCAGGGATCCAAGCAGCGCCCCGGTTTTTGAGGTACTATCGGAAGTTCAAGATTTCGTGGCTGTTGTCAAAACGCAGAAGTTACGTACGAAATTAGATGACTTAGGAAGAAATTTCGTCTTCATTATCGGGCAGCACCTCATTTTCTATAGTACCACTTCCACGGTGGCTATTTTATTCGCACTTATCCTCTTCGTGGAAGGTACGCGCTGGACCCTCCCCGTCCTTCTTTGCACTACCCTAGCACGATTCAAAGGATGAATTGTTGAAGGGTGTGAGTGATACGGCGCAAGTACTTCAATTGGCAGCCCAAGAGGATCGTGCGGAAGGACACTGGCCGTTGCGCGGTCTTTTGAGGCAAGCCACTCCCGCCATAATACGACCAATCGTCGTGGCAAGCAAGGCGACAATCCATGTGTTAGGTGGTCTCAAAAGTCAACTGAAGCCTGACAGTCACAGGTAAGGCGCTTTCCTATTACTTGAGTCTAATGCTGCTTTAGTAGCTCTTACATGTTGACAAAGCACTTCGTCCAGTTTTGAGAAGGCATAATTGGAGGAATCAGAAAGTTTCCGATAACTAGTCAAGCTTCTTGAACTCAGATGAAATCACTGTTGAGCAAAGTAGCGCTAGGGT
The DNA here is from genome assembly GCA_022844705.1 of Toxascaris leonina. Taxonomy (NCBI): domain Eukaryota; kingdom Metazoa; phylum Nematoda; class Chromadorea; order Rhabditida; family Ascarididae; genus Toxascaris; species Toxascaris leonina. Next base: position 104,321 of record JAARMF010000079.1, read on the forward strand.
GAACTATCCGGTCTCTTCGGGAAAAATATGTTTTGCTATGACATTGTCGGAACTCATGCGTTTGTTATCTCACGCTTCGTTTGCTTTGCTGGGCTGTATGCCCTGAATAGCGCTTTCTTCTAACTTACATCTAATATATTTAAACAGCCTGCTTATTCTAAGTGCCTCTGTGAAAGGTAGCGAAGGGAAGAGGAGGAGAACGAGTTGAAGTTCCGTTGACTGCCGCAAGCTGAATTCTACTTTCGTCCGTCCGTCCGTCTTTTTTTTTTTTTTTTTTTTTAATTGACCCTTCGCCTCATTTTGTTTACTTCATATAAGGGTGAATCCTCAGTCCGCCTTATGGAATTATGTGTTTGTCGTCAGTTGGCTTTGGGTCTCACCATTTAGGTTCGTTAGCCTCCGTTGAGCTCAGATATGCAAACACTAATGAGTCCTTTATTCTGCAATTTTCAACGCTGTTGGTTTCGTCTATCTTCATTGTGGATTTCTTTTCTCACCGTATTTTCTAGGGAAGAATTGGACAAGTGGAGACAAGGTCCAAGTGATGCATATATGCGAAGCTAATCGAAAACTCCGGTTTTTTCTCCCTGCTTGTATGTTCCTCTATTTTCTCTTATGTTGCATCACCTCAGTCATGTCTGTCTGCTGCTTTTTGTTCGTTTTTATTGGTGAACAACAATGACTGTTTTGTTTACGATGTATGGAGCCGTCTCATATCAGATACGTCCTAATTGCTTTAGTAAGCGTTGTAATTGGTGGTTGTTGCCTGATGCAGTTGCTGTGATATGAGCGACGAATGTTTTTCAGAGCGATTTTTCATATGCCCATTTGAATCCACAACCGAAATACACGGTGCTGCACACCTTTTTCATTTTGCTTATGTGATGCTTCACTTTTACTCCTTTTTTATACGTTGTTTGCTGGTCGGTTGACCACTCAAATTTTCCAGATTAAAAGAAGTCAATGAAGTGAAATAGCATTCGATAACATCGAGCTTTACCACATCTTTCTTTGCAAATAAGGAGTGTCTCGATAAAACGTATGATTGTGGGCATGTTCGGTGAGTCTTTATTGAGTGACGTGTAAGCAACGATGCCTATTTGTGACTGCGTGCGCCGATGTGGCCTGTTAGGTGGTAGTGATCCGAGCGTTTGGAACAGACTCGCTTTAACTGCTGCTGTTGTTTCGCATTGCATCTCTATTCCTGTCAAATGATGTTATTTCACTCGTATATTTCACTCCCTTATCTTAGGAACCTTCCTGCTTACGCATCAACGGTTGCTTGTCTATGCTGGGCTTTCATCGTCCTCTTCATGCTGCTGGTAGAATGCTGAAAGCTCATCAGAAAGGTGTCAGGATGAGTGATGTGATTTGCGAGGTTCACAGTTGGGAGCGATCAACAGCATTGCAGCGGTATATTTGCGTCACAATTAGCTCTGTGATTCAAATCGACTTTATAAAGCCCATTCGAGAAGCGTTTTTGAATATTCCATGTTGGAATAACATTCACCACCACATGAGCTTATGAGCTGCTCAGTTGTCCGCCATCGATCGCAAATTTGGCTGATGTGTTCATCGTCATCTGTAGCAGCAGATGTGCGCTCCATTAGTTGTGGCTTATAACGTAGAGCGTTTGCTGCATAAGTTGCTTTACATGGTTGAAGTGATCCGCATCTTCATGAATTCGCTCAACGTTTGTCTTCATCGGTCTCCACATAAACTTTCCTAATCGACCTGAGCAGAAAGCGGATGAAAATTAGTTCAATCATGCAACAAAGTCCACTTTTTTGTAGAAAACTCTGCGATTTCGCTTTTTCGCTCCTATTTATACACTCTACCGTTGTCTTTGACCTCTGTGCCTCATGCTTTTATGTTTCGCTTGCTGTTATTTTCTTTTGCTCCGTCTTATTGCGTAACTTTGTACTATTTTTGATGAAGTGAAAAGTGTAAAGCGCATTGCTGAACTGCACTTGCTCTAATTCAACATCGCATCATCTGTGGAGTCTTCTTCAGTTTATTACTAGAGATTGTTCATACTCGATGAAATACAAAGAATGTTGCTTTTCTTCTAGCGTAATGTGCTGTAGAGAAAAAGAAGGTTGCCGGCTTTAGGTGCTTTCATCATCTGATTTTCACTGCTTGGTCCTGTCGAGTTCTTTTTTTTTTGATGTCATGTTTTCAAATCAGTGGTTCACATGATTTCCTTCCTGTTCGCTTTCTAATTGTTGGATTAATCGAAGTGATCTTGTGTTGTTGGGCATTTATGCAGCAATTGACGCTAACAATTCAGCTTCTTTACTTTTAAAAGTTGCGATGTACTAGGCATTTCAGACTAGATGGCGGTGGCGGCGTGCTAAAAGACCGAACTTGAAAGTTGGCAAGGTGCCAGGAATTACCCCAAACCGCTGTAAAACTAAAATAGACTGTGTACAAGAGTGCACTCGTCGAAGTAATCGGCTACTTTTC
>JAARMF010000079.1:107142-125012 GCA_022844705.1 Toxascaris leonina
GCTTTGCTCCTACGGCTCAGGGAGCGGGCCCAATTGTTCACTCCCTCGAGGGTGGGGGAGGATGAATTCGTTTAGTTCGTCTTCAAAAGTGGGGGTGCGTACTTGTTGCAACAAAAAGTTGCAGTGCTTGTTTTTCGAATAGATATATCATAGTGCCACATGGTTCAATCTGCTGCTTTACGTTCAAGATTGGAGCACTCCACATATGGAGATGAGAGGAAGACTGAAAAGAAAAGCTGTAAAATTCGTTCAGGCAAGCTTTGTTTCATGCGGTAAAGTTGCTTTTAAATCACCATTCTTTCTGCAATTGAAGTGCTTGCTGTGTGCAATAAACCGCAGATGAAGAATTGTTCCAGAAACGCTGTACGTTTTACGTTTCGCTCACCGATTCCATAGACTATCAGCAGACAATGAATTATATGAATATTGCCTTCATATTTTGATTGATTTGTCCATTCGCATAAATCTTTTATGAAAGACTCGTCGTTCATTGCTGGGCCCATGCAAAATATATGCCCATTTTTGACACCGCTCATTGTGTGAGGCGACGTTCAGAAATAATGGATCGACGTTAAATGTGGTGTCGCTAAGAATCACGTGATGATCACATCAAATTTTCTAAAAGTTCCCCGAGACGTAAGTGGTTCTGCTGTGGAGTTGCAAATGTCGGAATGCAGAAAGGACGTATAACTTGGAGGCCCGGGAGAAACAGGAGGCATTTACGCTTGAATGTCAGGAACGTAGGAAGACACATTTTGAATGCGCCGGACAAGCTGGAAGAAGCATATGTATGCATGCGTAAGCAAGCAACGGTATTATAGTGCACCTTGCGGATGCAAGGATGTAGAAGCATTCAGTAAAGGTGGTGGTGTAATAGTAGGTGAGCGACTACGCCATACTCTAGGAATTGTTGCGGTTGCGATCTTGTGGCAGGTGTGCAGGCTTTGCCTCTTCCATGATAACCGGATGTGCTCCAGAAGGAAGGGTGATCGGGCGGGTGTGCTGTACTCTGAAACTTTGAGAGCACATCGCATCCATTCACTTTATAGCTTCACATTCGGCGATCATCAGCAGTTTTCGTTTTCACATGTTGTTTGGGTCTCTAATAAGATGGGAGGTGCACTTCTCACGTTCAGCTCCCTCGTTAAACATGTTGGATTTCTAATGCACAGTGACCAAGCAGAAAGCCGCTTCTTGCAAATGAAGTGCGCATAGAGTTAGTGCTCTTTGGGTTTCCGAAGTAGATGAGCGGGAATAAAGCCTTCGGGAGTGTTCGTTTATCAATTTTTTATAGGCTTTATCGAGATGAGGCGGTTGCTTTTTTCGACAACAGTTTAATGTCGCTGGCAACATGCCGACTTATCCGCTGCACTTTTCCATGAATTGTGCTACTTGTTTTAGTTTCTTCTTCCTCTCCTTTTCCAGAGATTTTCTTCTTTTCGGGGTTGACGTATCCGAAGCCATCCTTTCCATTACCTAGTGTTGTGCCGCCGTTTTCCCAAGTTTTCGAACGGAGCGGCGATACGATCGCGATCGCTTCTTTATGTCCAGCTTAGGTGATGTTTGAGAGTTGTTGAGCTGTTGTTTAACTGCTACTATTTTCAATATGTATAATCTCTGCATAATATTTAATGACAGTCTTGGTGCGTCATTCTTATGTGATTGTCACCGTGAAGTAATCTTCGTTACGCTCAATGAGTAATTTCCACTTTGCCTATTTCTACGAAAAAAGAAACCACGACTTTTGCCGCACTTCAGCATCGTTCTTTCGCCATACTGTGAGTTCCATACAGATGACATTGCTGGTTGGGGCATTCAGAATGTCAACCACTGATGCTTTTGAGGCCTATGTTCATATTCCCTGCTTCAGCTATTCAGCTGGCTGCGGTTATGAAGAACTATTCTACAGTTGACGTCTCAGCGAACTTTATCGATGTTGGTGCAGATAAGGAGTGTCCGTTGTATTGGTTCACATGGAGGAAAAGTGCATTCATACGTGATCGATACGTGACGCATAGGTTTTGGTGGTCCAGTCAAAGATCGAACTGAATGAGAAATCGCTGGTGTTTCATGAGTGGATGAATGGGCATTGGTTTCATGAAATCTTGAAGAACTTTGACGTTGCGTCAATGGGCAGCAGTTAACGACACTGAGCAGCAATTTTTGGTGCGGGAGGCGAAGTTGTGCATCGCTTGCGAACTTTTGAACTGCTCTTGAAGATTAATCGCCACATTCCAGTCCACTATTGACTTTCACTCAATTTCTGCGCTATGTGCAAATTTGGCAGATATTTGCCGAGGCGCTAGAACTTATACACTATCTGCGTATTGTAGTGACCATTTCTGAGGAAGCGAGCACATCACTGGTGACAGCGTCTCGAATGCTTTATTGACGTACAGGTTGAGATGTGGGTTGCTGGTATTAATCTGCTGTTTTGACAACATAACCTTACGATTAAAAACCGATCAGGAACATTCGCTTTCGAGCATCCGACGCCTATATTCCTCGATCGAACGATGTTTCTCAGCGGTGTTCGGATTGAAGGGGGATCACCGCCGTTTTGAGTGAGCGCCAATCTTCGTTGCTTTTTGACGAAAAGGAAGTAGTGCATCGAGGAAGCAACGACGAAGTTTTTGCCTATAATATACTCCAGTCAGGAAAGGTGACTAAGCTCAGTGACAAAAGAAGTTGGAAATCAGATATATGCTTGCGGTAGAAATTGCTGTTACTGCTGATCGCATTGGGTTTAGAAAAAATCTACTGTCCTGTAATTTGGCTCCACTTTTCGAATGGTTTTCTGCTGCAACGCACGAATGTTTTTTTTGAGTGATGTCGATAAAATGATTATTTTTCACAGATGACAATTGGCGGCGAAGCAAAAAACCAGACTGACCAGAGGAAGCGGGTGGGCGTTTGGCACTAAGAGCGCGGAAGTTCTGGCGAACATTGACCGCTGAATCGGCCGATTCCTACGATTTTGAGCAATTCTAACGTTATCCTTAAAGGAAGAGTTTAATTGATTGACTAAATAGTGTGCTCTGGGCAAACAATAATCTATTGCCAAATTTATATGAGAGATTGTAGATGAGTGTTGCTTTTTGCTAGGCCTTCTAATGAATAGCACCCGAAATAGGGTGATAATGCGAGGGCGAGGTTGCGATGGCCGCAGTGAAGCAGTTAGTTAGAGAGCAAAACGCGATGATCAACATCCCAGAGGGAACAGCCGACTACACGCAAAAATAATGTAGAAAGCGTGAGCAAGATGCATCTACGAGTTCAGTGCTTTCCGTCATTCGTCTCGTCGTTCAGCAGCATTTCGTCGGCAGTACTACTCGTAGCGGCGTTAATCATCACACGTAGTACGCGTAAACCACGCGTCGCCGCACTCATGTAGGTCGAGTTTCTAGGTGCTTGTCTAGGTACTCTAGGTTTGTGCAGTCACTGCATCCAGAACATTCACGTGCTGCACATGCTTTTTTTGCTGTAATTCTCAGCGAAGATTACTTTCTTGATGGGTTCGAAAACGCATCATTGGTTATATTGATAGCAGAGTTTGTGGACTGCTTGCTATGTTTACTCCAAGTAATTATATTCAAGTAAGCTTTTGACGATTGGAGATGTATTTGAGAGTTTCGTTCCTCGGAATACGAGTCCTGCCAAGAAAAAAAAACGACAGTCAGAAAGGATGATTGTTGATGAAGAATCGCTCCTTAAATGTGTCGTCATAAATATCATCAACCTTGCACATACGGTAATGTCAGTATGAATAAAGCATCACTGAGTGGCAGTTATCTTTGTTCGTCACCCCTGAAAATCATTTTTTCGCTATTTTTTTAGCACTTTGAAGGTAATTGATTGCTTCAGAGTTTAACTGCTGTAAACGCTATTATCACGCACTTTATTCCAACAAATCTCTGAAGATGCAACAATTACAGTATGTCGCCTATCTTCACGCGTATATTTCATGAAAGCAGTTTCCCTCTCATTATTTTTGCAGTCTTTANNNACATAGGCGGCAAAATCCGAAACGATCCAAGAAAACCTAGTTCGTTGCAACCACGGATAATTTTCCACTCAGTCGAAAAGATCGCACATGCTTTTTCTGAGCTTCAGAGTTGATTGACCTAATCGTTGGAGGTTTCCCACTCAATTCATGCTACAGCGTATTAAAGCTTCTCTGGACAAACTCAATCGCTCTGGCTCAAAAAGAATGAAAANACCACAGATAATTTTCCACTCAGTCAGAAAGATCGCACATGCTTTTTCTGAGCTCCAGAGGTGATAAACCTAAGCGTTAGAGGTTTCCCACTCAATTCATGCAACAGTTTATTAAAGCTTCTGTGGACAAACTCAATTGACTGAATGCTCGCTCTGGCTCAAAAAGAATGAAAAATTGAATCGGAACGAGGGGCAGATATCAAAGGGATGAGATCTCGGATTCAAGTGCTTGTCGTAAAATATTCAAATCCCCAGGTCAGCTGGAGAATAGATATGTGCCGTGGGGTTGAAAGAGTAGTAGGTCAAATGTGTTGAAGGTGAGAGCATCAATCAGTTTCAGTAGCGCCTTAAAAAAGTGTCGGGGAACTCTACGGTAGGATTTTAAGGAATGAATTGGAAATAATAAAGTATGAGTGTTTTCTCAATGAAACATTGAAGAAAAGACAAACTGAGGTTGTTTTCAACGGCGATGCAAAAACAGTTAACGCCTTCAGTTAAAAGAGGATTTTGGATGAAATCAAATTTTAGAGCACTGGAGGAAGTAAAATGTACCTATTTAAATCGTTTTTGTTGAACACTTCACTCCAGGCTAAAGTGGGTGCATATCGCTCCAAAATACTAGTAATGCGCACTGGTATACCTCGACGCAGCGTCCATTGGCCATTTCATTTCCTCATAAGTACTAATGATAGGGATGACGGGTTATCGAGTATTGAGTGATGACATGTGTTTGATTTTCTGTTCATTTGAAAATTTATGAACAAATTAGCGCTCGGTTGATAGAGTTGGCAGCACTCCGAAGGGGTCTTCAAATTTGGCTGGGTGGTGCGAAGTGTGGCAGCTTGACATCAGTGGCACAAATGCCACTTGCTAGATATTGGCGTTATTTATGACTGCTGTGTTCATCTATCGAGTCATCCAATTACTGTCGCAACCTCAGCGCACGATTTAGGCGTTATTATTGATGAGCGTTTGCATTTCAGAGTTCACTGCAACGCTATCGCAGACAACGCATTTTTGACTGCGAATTGTACTTTAAGATTCATTGAGCACAGCTGTGTTGCGAATTAACAGAAGGCTTTTGTCTAATCCTTGTTCCGTTTTGCGATGTTGTTGTCAAATGTGCCTCTTTACTGAGAATCTGCTGAGAAACTCGCTGAGCCAGTTCAAAGGTATTTTAGGCGTGCCGCTTGCAGGTAATTGTTCCACAGTTCGTTACATTCACGCGTATGATTAATACTGAGTCATTCTAATGCCGAATTGTTGAGTTTTAATTCAATTTCTTGTCAAAACATCTTGAGCGCTTTTTTGCGACATTTCATTTGAGAGCAGCATCTCACCTCCTTTCACTTGCTCATGAACCTCATCTAATCCACAAAGTTTCGAAATTGAATTCAGTCTACATTTCTTCTTCATTTTGTGTCATTATGGAAAATGTTTCCACGCTACGTTATGTCTGCTTAAAATTTCTTAGCTATTATTCGTAAACTTTCAGCTTATGAACCTAGCAACATCTGTGATTTGCTTTCGCTTGAACAACTGTCTTCTTTAGCCACCACACAAATGCCTCGCCGTTTCAACAGGTCTTTAGGTGTTGCTTATTTATCAGATTATTCTTTGATAAGGATGATCATTCATAAAAAAGAAGCATAAAGATAAAAGGAAATATTTTAGTGAAGGTGATCTGTATTTACGAATCAAACTAACCACATTCGCATTATTTACAGAACAGTATTTTTAGGCTGAGATGAAAAATGTCGGCGGAAATTTTTCTCATCGAGTCTTCAGTTGGTTCATACACAGTATAATATATTTAACAATAGGAAAAATGCTTCAAAACATGATTTCTTCACGAAGACAAAGGCAATGGAAAGGTGATAGACGACTTCATACGACACGTAATGCCATCTTTGCATTTTTTGACGAAATTTTCCCTACTGACAACTATTGCACAATAACGTGCCATATATGCTACTGAAGTAAATTTGACTGCCGTTGTTGTTATCGAAATTTGGGGACTCGTTGGCCTTAATGAAAGATAAATCGCTTGTGCGGCAAATGTTATCCGATAGTTTTGAGCCACTAGTTAAAGCAGTCCTGAGATGGCGGAAGTGCACCTTATTTCTGTCTGTGATAACGTCCATTCCAAGATCTACGCCACAGTTGTCTTCATGTTTTTCGGACTATGTGAGCATTTAAAAAAGGTCATATCTTAATAAATTGTTAAGTTTACCTATTTATAGTCCATAGTAGTTGACGCTATGACAGAGATGTGAGATGAAGAGCCTTCGTCCGTTGGAATCACGCGAACTTGTCTCGATGTTAAACCTGCACTGTTCGTACATGTATTCTGAGGTTGAAACGACAATGCTGACTTCATCTTCAGAGAAGTTGTTTGATCAGTTTCAGTGGAATTCCCAAATCCGTAGTTGCTGTTATTACGGGTTTCTCACATATGTGAATTAGAGCATTTATTGAACCAGGAACGTAACTGTTTGGGGGGGGAGGGGGGAGGGAGGGGGAGGGGAAGCAAGCAAAAAATATATCGGAATCAGTGTGGGATTTGTGTTTTTATTACTTAAGCTCTTTTTTTTCGCTCCAAAACGCAATAGGAATTGCTGATGATGGGACGATTTATCAGTTCTGTATGAGGATGGTTAGTACCAAAATAAATGAGAATGCGCTGTTCATGAATGTTTGCAGCGTACTGAGAAAGAGTGCATAGTTGTTTAATTGTAAAGCGGGTTGGGCCACAATTAATCGAAAGGTTGTATGATGCTTGCGGGATTCAGGGACGGTATGGATTTTTGGTAAACATTTATCGTCCTCACTAATTTTGCTGTTTACATTTTTTTAATCAAAAGATTTTCGACGAATTCACGAAATGACCGACTTCACGATCATTTGTACGGCTTCTGATGAAATGTTCTTCAATGTCACCGCATTTATATGGCACCAAATTACTAATAGTGTCCAACACTCAATTTCAGGACAACTCAAGCAGAGTGGTTGTTTGTCGTTTTATTTAAGCGACAGGTAAATTTGCTGTCTACAGTGCTACGTATAACAACTGTTCACTTGCATTACTGCATTTGCATTATTCTTTAGGAGTCTTCAAGGATAATCAAAAGTTATCGAGTCTAAGTGGGAAGCAATAATGTGCTTCACGCTATACATGAGACCGCAGTTACATGAACTTCTGCGCATGTGTCGTCTAAAATAATATGGACAATAGCAAGTTTTTTTGTATTGCTTTCTGTCTCATTTTCGAAAGAGTTCCTTTAGTTAAAACTCACTTTAGATAGCTCTATCGTTAGATGAGGCGAGAATAATGTAAGGATATGTTTGACTATAGCGAATGGTACTCGACTGTCGTTGTCCTTTATGTGTTACTAGAAAAATATTAAACTTTTTTCCATAGAAAAGAAGAAAAACAAACAATTTTCACTCTCGAAAATTCTTAAAATTGTGTTGTTATTTTGACCGTGTGTGCAAAATATCCCCTGCAAAGTATTGAGAGGTTGTTAACTTGTTTTTGAGAAAGTGTAGTGAAGCTTTCGTTTATTTTCTAGCCTAAGAGACCGTAAAAGTCGCAAAGTAAAGCATTACGGTGACTCATTATTGGATACACCTTTAATGGATACTGCTCAGTGCAACACTGAATATCGATCTTGCCAGTCTTTGCATTTTTTCAACAGCCAAACTTCTGAAAAGTATCTGTTTGAAACAGCAGACGAAAAGTCACATGTGATGTTATTGCTTAGGGACGCTGAACAAGTTGTTTGTAGTGTTCGAGTCGAAAATAATTCACCTTCTTTCATTTGTTCACGACATGCCCGTAATCACTTCAACTACCCTTACAATGCTTGGGTCATCAGAAGAATTGCCGTTGCTATGTGAATATTTCGTAGAGGTTGTTGTTCATTGTGTTTTCCTCTACATGGGTCCTCAGTACACTAGTAAAGGCCAGGTAGAGGACAAAGCGAGAGAGGACTCACCGGGTACAGATGAGAGAGGGAGGCGCTGGATGAGACCGTTGGCGTAGAAACGGATGGAGGCGTTGGTCAAGGCGCTGAATCTCAGAACACCGGCCGCTACTGGGAAAAACCAAATACACTGTAGCGGCGCACAGTGCCACGTACACTGTGCACTTCGCAACGATAAGTGTTGTTTAACACTAATAGAGCGCTAATTTGGTTATTTATATCGAGAAATGTGCGCCATACAAGTAAATAAGATGGATAAGAATTTTGAGAGAGAAGTTAAATAACGCAGGTTAACAGCTGACAGCTGAGAAAGATTTCTATGGAAGAGATGAATATACAAGGAGAGTAGCATGTGCCAATCAGTTGGTAGCATGTGGCGACTCTAGCATAAAGGCTGCTAAAGAAAGTCCAATTGTGTAATATTCATTTTCTGCAGCGACAGAAGATGCCCTCATTTGTCTACACCTTCAGATGAACAGCAGCAAAGAAATAGGTAAAAGATACCAAGTACGTGGGACGAGGGGGGGGGGGGGGAAGGGGGGTAAGAAGGGAACGAAAAGACGAAAAATTGGACAACTTCATAGCACAGAGCGGGAGGGCATGCAGTATATCTTGAATGTGCGGCAAAACAAAATCATGTAAGGGTTAATGGGAAGTTTTCTGTCTCAAGTGGGCAGCATATTTGAAGGAAGCGCTTGATAACCTATTCAAACCGTACGGATTTGTGGAGGTTATAGTCTTTTGTGGCAGGAGGTCCCAAAATCTAGCGGTTCGGCTGATAAACAATATTTGCGCGAATCTCTTCCGCGCGTTCGATTTGAATATATCTCCACTCCAATTCTGATTATGTATTGAGAAGGCAGAAAATTAGAAAATTAGTTGCAGTCGATGCATAACGACCATGAATAATTTTGTGCTCTTCGCTCAAGTGATCGTTCTGAAATCTAAAGAAAGTCAAAGAACTGAAGTTTCCCCATGCATGATTGAGCAGTAGTATAATTCGGGACATCATATGGTGAATCTCCCTTGCTCAGCTTCTAGAAATCCGGAATTGTTTACCGTTCTAAGAGGGCAAGTTTTAGTGAAAGTATAGACAGAAGAAAGTTTTGACGCATCGGAAAGGTTGCATCTACAGTGTTGGAGGCTCTGAATTTAAAACTGACAGTTTTTCAAGTTGTATTTTAGTGCAGTGCTCAGCAGAATTTGGTTTGCTTCCGAAAATTGTTTCAGAATTTCAAACGGTATGAACGTTCTCACAGGCGAAATAAATGATAAGGCAAGTGTGTTGGCTGGTCAGGTATTAAGGCATGGCATGGCAATACCATCAACATAAAACTGCACCATGTGGCAACTAATTCGACATCGAGAACAACCTCAGCAACTGGTGTTCAACAGCCGAAAGATATCATTTGCAGCTACCTGCATATGGGTAAAGTGACGAACGCGCTGAAATGAACTGGACTGCTTGTGGACGTAAAAAAAGAGTTTAACGTAACTCGCGAATCTGATTTGGCTTCTATCACAAAAATCACTATACGTATGGGACGATAGTTTCACACTTCAGACGTTGATGTTTTTATCATGTAGAGAAATATATGTAGCTTTCCATAAAAGGGGGACATTTCCGTAAGTCGAAGACCACACAACTTTTTGCCCCTTCATCTTCGTCTATTTGTGTCTCAGTATAGTTGAAAATTGGCGCAGCGGTGGGTCTGTGACTAGTTTTATGCCAAATATACTGCCCAAAATTTATAAGCAGGGACATTCGAGGTGCCGATTAACATCGGCTTTATGTTCTTCCAAGCTCAATTCAAAGAGAGCACTGTGGCAGAAGTCGCGAAGTCTGTCTAAGCACGGAGGAAGAAAACTGAAACTGCTTGTTTCTAGCAACCTTAAGGACGTGCTTCATATAAAGAGCATGCAGTACATCGTTCAGGAACTTTAATTTTCCTCTAGAAATGTATAATGATGAAAAATACGCCCATACGGCGAGCAAATGCTCTTCCCATGCTAACATAATTAGATTGAAAGATGGCGAAATTCGCTCTGGATATGGTGTAGGGCCGGCTGTAGTATTCGGTACAAATCCATCTCTACAATGGTCGCTAATAAGAAACGGATCAGCAACAGCTATGCTATAATCGTAACATCTTTCTTCAGAAACAAGTCTGGCAGGAACTAGAGGCACCAATCAATAAAACTTTGGCTTCACGTGCAGCATATAAAAATCGCCGCATGAAAATATTTTTAGATGAAAATCCCATCCCTTGATAACGATAGGTTTAATGAACAAGTTCAGCTGGCAGTGGAACCCTGCGAAGTCGTGAGTGAAAATCTGTTTCCTGACGCGATTGCTGTCTGTATTCAGTCATGGATAGAATGGAGAAACATTGCATTCGAGCTAGACGACGAGATAGTTGGAGGTATTGGGATAGTGCTTCGTTTTGCAAATGGTAGATACTGAAGTGAAACGCAGTGTGATAATTCAGTCATCGCATTTGGAGTGATCGTTGAAAATATCATCACAACAAACCATTTGGAATTAGTCATAAATAAGCGATTATCAAAACGAAGTTATAGTCATGTTTTACAAACGGAAGAAAGAATAATTTGTCGCCTCCATTAAGCCCCATTGTGGCTGAGGCTACAAGCATTCAAATTGGAAAACTGAAGAAAAAGTTTTCTAATTTGAAAGAGGGCGGTCATAAATTGAAAGACCTCGCGGTCCACGGATTAATATTTTCCCACCTTATTTCTTCATCGATTGCAGCCTCGCCGAAACCTGTCATCCAGTGAGATGTGAGAAGGAACCAGCTCTGACCGATTGTGCGAGCCAATTAAGGGAAACCGCTTACTTCGGTGCAGCGACAGAGTTGCTTCAAAGAATGCGAAAGCCTTGTCTGTTCCTGGCTGCGCTTCTGCTATCGACGGATTCCGTACGAAATAGCGCCATCGTTACTAAAGCACGATGCAGAATTTCCGCACACGACCAATTGACAGTGATGCCCTCTTGAGATCCATCTGACGGTCGTTTTCAGCCACAAAGGCTTACCTCCTTTCCTCCAACAGCTGTGACGGAGGACAAAACTGCTCAAGAGGACATGCAAGCAAGCTGCAAAGGCGTTGAAATTTGAAAAGGATCTACTGACTCATTTCGCCAATGAAACTGTAGCAGAATCTTCCAAGGAGCAGTCATACGAGTTTGCAATTGTTATGTTGAAACGCTACAAGCATTCGCTGAAGTATTTGAGATGAACGATCGCATAGAGATTGAGCTTGGAGTGCAGTGCTACCGGAAAAATGCGCTAAACGAGCTGAGTGGTGCGATGACCAGTGAGGAGGCGCAGGCGAAACAAAAGCCAATGAGAACATGACCTTATCGCGAGGACAAAGCAACAGTCGTAAAAAAGAAGCACGACTGTAGTGGAAGAACGTTCAGGTAAACCAGTTGACTAATTGTCATCAGACAAGTGCACTTCGCACAGTGTATCTGCAGTGTTGTTTTGCAGATCGCCTCCTGGACTGCTGGTAGAAGTTCCGGCGGCTTAATTCACTGGGACAAATGGCTCAGGAATTTGTTGATTTTCATATGAAAGACGAATAATGAGGGGGCCTCGCGCAGCGAAGGAATGATAGTATTATTATTCTTATCTTGTAGATCAGGCGCTGCAATCTTTATAGCATTGGCTTTGGCGGCGCATTAAACTGCTTGCTTCGGTACGCTTATAAGCAGCCTTGATGGCAGCTTGCGTTCACTCCAGCACACAACTGCTTATTTATTGTGCGAAGTCTGCCTGATGGGACGCCTGCTTCCAAAAGAAGTCATCGTCTATTCAAATTCAAATTACCTATGTGGTTCTGTTGGTTCGCTTATAGTGGAAATGAGGGACTTTATTTCCTAAGAAGTCAATGCCAGTTTGGAAGGTGCCGACTTTAGTTCGCTGATAATTAGTAAATGACTTTCCAGAGAGAAATATTAGTCCAGATTCGGTGCTTGCCCTTTTTGTGACAAACAACTTGCTTGCGACGGAATAATGGCATGCCATGAGAGTGTTTTGGAGTTTCGTGGTCGATAGTCTACGAGGATTTTGAAGTTTTTGTTGTCGGCGGTGTTTTTTTTTTATAATATACCACCGAAACGACTGATCTAATGTCGACGCACTTGTTATCTGCCTGTAAGCTTTTAGGGTGTTTTTAATTTGCTTCTAGAGGACTGTAAATTTATTTGCTTTTGACCGTCGCTTCTATGACTTTATGCACCAGCAAACTGCCTCGAAATTTTTCTCATCGGTCAATGAATTTGCCGCCGTTCACTCTACATGAATGTACTGTGTAATCAAGCAGTTCAGTGCAAACGCGGATAGCTTTATGACGTGGAATCTTAGTGGACGCCGTTGCTCACCTCCTATATTGCATTCGGACAGTTGCGGTTGAAGCGAAATCTGCGAAGTGCAAGAGTAAAAAACCACCACTAGAAAAACATCCAGGAAATTGTCCACAACGTTGTTGAAATCCCCTCTGTTTGAGGTGCATTTCCGTTTGCCTGTTCGATAATCGCATCGTCGTGAGTACCGAGGTTTTGCTTGTAATTTGCACTTCCTCTGAGTTGTCAAAAATCCATCTGAAGCCGAGAACCACTTTCGACGCCCCCTTTAGCGAATTTTTAAAACTTATTGCAAAGCCTGTACAGTTCTTTTTGCTTACATAATCAATGAGTGCAGTTTTGCTTATATGAGTGCAGTTCATTTGGGTGGCATTCACAGACGTAGAAAGTTTAATCAGGCGCCATGTCATAGGATAAAATTATAGGCCCGCAAAAATATAGCTTCATTTTTTTTTCTGTCCGAGGTGGATCCGCTCCTGTTTGCGACCACAACCAAGAGTGGACCACGAGCGGGACCGCATCTAGCCCATGGTCATGTTGAAATGGCCGGGATTCGACTCCGATGCCGGTCTGGAGCGAGTGAGAGGTGATTGTCTGATGGGAACGGGAGCACAAATTTAACCCACCTCCAGGTAGCGGAGGTAGCTATAGTGCGATCTATTCAGGTTGGGGTTAGGATTTTGTTCAGTCCACCTCTACATGGAAATGGGCTACACATGATTGCACCAACGTTCTTAGCCTCGTTCGAAGCCGTTACCGAATTTAACCCACGCGTGATTTCCAGATTATCAAAATCTTGCGGCGAATGAATCAGTAGGCTATCTACCGTAAGCTTCCCATCACCCTATTTGCTTTCTGAAATACTGCAATGTCGTGATTTTCTCAAGAAGTGCAGTCGATCTCAAGATCGATGAGTTTGAGTTTTTGTAGTATTGCCGAATGCAGTAGCTCCACTCACAACTCGTGCCACGTTGAGCAGTTCATATAGGAAAGTAACAATGCATTGTTCCCACATAAATTGGAGTATGCATAGCTGCGGAGTCCCTGCTAACAGGCCTGAATTAGCACGAAATACTTGCAAGTTCCAGCTGAAATGGTCACTCTCTTCATTATACGAAATGCCAAGCTAGATTTACTTGTCATATCCGATTTGTTCCATCGTTTATGACGTATCCTCAGCACCATTATCAAATAGAAAATTTTTACTTCGTTACTTTCCGTGATAATTTGCACATTACTGATCTCTATTACCAGAGATAACTGAAGCCAGAGTCGGAAATCTGCAAGTTTGAGTTGTTCATTGACGTGTGTGAAGATGTTTTCCTTGTTAAGGTGAGACGGCTTCAAACTTTGCTTTCCCAACTCTTCAGTGATTTCCCATTGCAACTTTTATAAGCATGGATCGCAGTGCGCAGCTGTAGCAGATGAACTACTTGCACGAAAAAACATCATTGCTGCTGAAGTTGACCTTGCGAATGTCGTATTACAAGAACGTTGCAGCTTCTCCGTGAAAGAATTTTGTGTACTCGAAAAGTGTGGCTGTCAATCACCGCTAGTGCATCGCAGCTTCTCCACCTATTCCAATTGGATGCAGGAAATTATGCGAAATTGGCTGTGCCAAATAATTTTCGTTCCTCAGCGAATTTTCGTTTCTCGATCTCCTCGGTCTGAGATGATCTTCTTCAACGTTGAGAATTGATTTTTGACACGCTTACTCCTCTCAAAAAGCCGTGTAGTTTCTGCCTTCTTTTAATTATAATTCATGGAGTACAAATGCTTCATGAGCAATAAATTTGCAATAGTCAGAAAAGTGGTTCATATGAGAACTAAATTCCGGTATTTAATTGTTTTAGGCAATAAATCTCTCGTTGAAAAAGCGTTCAGATACAATGGCTGATCGTAGTAGCGAAAGCTTAGCTTTAGAACATGTTAACGCAATCACTCGTGAAGTGAAATGGCCCGAAGATTGTGTAGTACATATACACTCGAATGGCTGTGGCCATGTAGGCGAAACAAAAAGACACGATGATCAGCGATTTCATATTTCCTTGGACATGCAAACTTCTTGAAATTCTAGCCATCAACCTTTAGATTTTCTTTTCCATTCCTCTTTGTTGCTTCTTTTTGCATTATTGTAACCATTTAAAACTATGAACTATGACACCACCGTTAAAAAATTGAAACACTCTACGTAATATGTTACTTCAACTACATATTAACGAAATTTACTCAAATCAATGAATCCTGTAAGCATTTGTGCTGCTTGGAAATACCTGCGAAATCTAGAGCCAGTGCAGCGTGGGAAAAGGAACGCTAGCGAATACATTGAATAAGAGTGGATTGCAAAGGTCAAATGGAATTAGCAATTTGTAGAATAAAGGGTGTGGATAAGGAAGAGAGAAGCAGGGAGAGGAGAGAGAGGTGGTTAAGTTGAGGTAAAATGTGTACAAATTGTATCCATTGTGTATTGAGGTAAAATGTGTATTTGTTTTTATTATTTCTTCACTGAAGTCATCAAGGAAAGTTGCGCTATTGAATAAATTAAGCGGGGATTCCAAAATGAAATAAAATGCATGATGATGGGATCTGAAACCACATTGGACAGCGAGCGCTCTTGGTCACTGAGCGGTCAAACTTTGCAAAAAACAAAAGCATGATAAGCCGCAACTAGCATTTTGCTGAGGGATTTCCAACCTCGTTATAATCACTCAATCCTTCGCGTTCTGTTCGGACGGCGAGTGCAGAAGCAGCATACAACTAGTGTCGAGGGGGCTTGACTCAAGAATCGTAAAAACTGCAACTCTATCGTTTCCGCATGGAAAATTGGTTTTTGAGGGCAAGTGTGCGTGACCATCTGAGTTGATGCGTTTAGCTGCACTGCCTTGTTGCAAAAAATGTGTCTTCATTGTGCATGGTACAGAAGATTGGTGGTCGGCTCTCTAGTGTGCTCATCGAAAGAATCTACTTCCTCTCGTTCCGCAGCATAGCCACTGAACACTCTTTCAATTAGCCTACGAAACGTGTCGTGTCAGTAGTGCCCTCTTGAGCTTCCGTTGTCCGCCTCTGCAACAGGCCTCATAACAAGCTGATCGAAGCATCCAACTTTTAGCTCGTTATGAGCCTGAAGTTTATTCATCTTGTCTGAAGGGCATTCATTATTCATTTCATTTATTTTTTTCTTCTGTGCTCTCGCTTCCGAGCCCTCTATCGACTGTCCGTATTTGTGGTCCGTAAATAGCTGACTTGCATAAATTTTCTTCATCCATTCGCAACATAAACGCTTCATTTCATTATTGACATTGTGAAGGAAAGTATAAGCAAAGTCGACAGACATTTCGTAAGAATTTCGCAGTGAACTAAAATACGGCCCACAACGCAAATTATCTAACAATGCATAGGGAATGCCCACATTTGCACAAAGCGTGATGGGAACGGATATTGAATGTATCTTTTATCGTCGTGTGGATTCTCAAGCTTGCAGTCAAAGTAGATGAAATCTATCAAACCTGTAATGCAGATATGGTTATCAGCAATAAAATTAGGCATCAAAGATTTTTCCTTTATTGCCATAGCATCCGTTCGCTCCCAAGTGTTATGAGAGCTTAATTTTTGAATATGCTCTTTTCTTTATTCCGGCATTTTTTGTTCGAATAATATAGAGGATGCATTCGGGTGTGCCCATCAGCCCTCGTCAAAAAACGTGATTGGGTACGTCGTATCGACTATGTAGTCACTGCTTATTTTACTGTGTCATGAAAATATACTTCTTGATTTGTGTTGAATAAATGAAATGCAAATGGAAAGAAGGACGGAATCAAGCATTCCTCCCCTCGCTCCAAAAATTCTCATTCCGCTCCCCAGTCTGGGTGATTTCTCGAAGAAACCGCATCAAATTATCCTCAGCTACAAAAAAATGTACTTGTTCTCACACAAGAATGCGATAACGACTGAATCAATGTCCTATGAGGCCCGGATCAGTGCCCTTTATTTGGTATTCGATTGGCTTTTGTGGAATCGCTTTGGACGAATTGATTGCGTTTTTTCTCACTGATGCCCAGTTCAAGAAGTTGATCCTATTGTAATTCCTCTGTTTATTTTTTCATGCTGCCGAAAATTGAATTCAAATGGGTCCAAACACCAACATGTTCTGCACCCTTTTGTTCTAAACTTCTTCATTTAGCCAATTGCCTCCGTGTATATAAGTTCAGACGCTGAAGTTGGATTGATAACAAAAAAGTTCTGTATCCCGACGATATATTTTCGTCATTCATCATCGTATTTTCAAAGTTCAGTTTAATTTTGTCTTTCTGTTGGCGTCGATTTTCGTTGTACCTGACCGAATGTTATGGTATGTCTCTACCTGGATTCTGATGTGGAGTGTGTTATACCAGTAAATGCTGCCCTCTTCATCTAGCATGCATAGTTCAGAACATTTGTTTTTGCATTCTCACGAAAAGCTCGCCAACGAAGGTCGGCTGCAAATGACTTGTGGCGAGATTTAAGGATGAATAGAGAGAAGGGCGATATTTAAGGGTGCTGCACGTTGTGAAGTTTTTCACTGCATTTCGCGCGTCAATTTGCTTTCCGGTCAACTTGTTAGTGCTAAATAAGATGTAAATTACCTCGGTCAGATCATGTGGTCAGAAACAAACGTCAATAACTTAAGCAATTGTCGCAGCAGAAGCTTTTATGCAGACAGTGAGTTGACGTCAAAAGGAGGCAGCTCATAGCAGATGAATGCGAACTTCATCAGCGTATGCAACGTGGGAAACAGTCGGTTGATTCTTTAGCGTCTTTGCGACTTTTTGAATCGATTTTAAGCGAGTAGCACTTATATCCTGTTCATCTTGCAGTATTCATTTAGATGTATCAGGATTTGCATTCACGGCACTCTGAATTCAGCAGAAATGCAGTTTATTTTTTCTAACATAGGGCACTTTTTCTCTCGCTCACTTAGCACAGTTGAGTAGAAACGGGTGTTCCTTATTTTGTTTTTCTATTCCTGTGCAGCATTTTGCCCTCGTTCAGTGAATAATAACACAGCACTATCGTTGCAATTATGGTCTCGCGATGACCCTGATTTAGCATCACATTATTTTCGTTCTCACTACAAAACATATGCAATAAAAATGCACTCCAAACATATCCTTGTTATAAACTTCGGCACAAAACACTACCCTTTTCACTATTATTTAAGGAGCCTGAATCAGTGCTTCATGCCGTCCACTTTGATTTCATTAATTGGCGCCTGTATTAGCCTCATTCCCTCCCCCCCCCCCCCC
>JAARMF010000079.1:125195-171914 GCA_022844705.1 Toxascaris leonina
CCCCCCCCCCCCCCCAACCCCCCCACTCCCCCCCCCCCTCAGTCCTTCAACACCAACTTTTTCTCTACTTAAAAATGTTTTACGGGAATAGGTAAGAACATTTGCTCACTCGTACAGCGATTGCTCATTTGTTTCTTCTGAAAAGGTGGATGTGATGTTATGTGACAGATCGTTTCATTCTAGAATAGGTGAGTTTGTCTTTAGGGCGTTGGTGGTTCCGCGAGAGCTAGTTTGCTTCCGTGTTATTTGCTGGCTAGTATGCAGTGGCCAGGCACATATGAACTAGGCATATCTTTGCTTTCTTCTCCTGCTACCGTGCAGTTCCCACTTACTGCGTTGTATTTTCGGCTGCTGTCGACGAGAATTCTTTTGTTTAAAAATTCTTGTGAGTAACAGTCTGCGAGTGGAAAAACATTAGGTATTGGATTAGGAAGTCTGCGAGATTACATACGCTCTCAGCTGAATTGTGCGCTTACTTTGATTCATTGCAAGTGATCCACTGTTTGGAGTGAACAAGTTACGATAGTATATCGGGGCCACAAATTTCATAGCATGCTTAAATTCTCAAGTCGTTTAGGTTCCCTTCGCTTGTAATATTTCGTCAATTCTCGTTCTTTTTGTCGCTTATGCAAACAGCATGCCTACTGGCATTCGAGATCCATATCAGCTGTTTGCGAATGATCCTGAAAGAAATTTCCTCTTGGTCGCATTAGCTTTCGACTTGTATGAATTCTGAGGCAAGCTATGTCCTTTCTTCTTGCTTGCTCGAGGAAGTAAAGATTATTCGTTTCGGGTGAGAAATGTTGCATCACTTTGGCTCTTGACTGCACTCCATGTCCTCATATTCAATATTTGTGCTACAGTGAGCAAATTAGCACTGAATCGAATTTTTGCAGGAAATTGGCAGGGTGTATTGTCTTTCATCAGACACTATGAGAGGAATTGAATTTGGTCGCATTTTTGTTCACCTAGATTGGTGAACGTGCCACAGTATCTATTGCCAACTTACTTCCGTAGTAATTTCCTCCGTGATGAGATTCTTTCAAGACATTATAAATCAGGTTAAAATTACGATGCTGCAAAGGCTGTGGTGATGATTTCAAAATTGCAAATGCACTCTGCATATTCAGAGTATCTGCGATATATGTGCTCGTGTCTTGAATCTGTTGTGAGGTGCTGATCACCTCATTCTTTTATTCAGCTTGTTGAAGGCACTTAAGTAGAGAGGCTCACTGCATTTTATTTTTGCTTCGTCCCAAACGTTCTCTTAGAAATTTTCCCACGTTTAACTATTCTCATAGCAGTATTAGCTTCAGTTTTGTGCTAATAATTTACCTCTATTTATCTGTCCATTATTCATATATGATATTTTCATTGCCATCGCTTCCTCGTGTTTCCTAATTTCGATATGAATGATTCAACGCTGAGGAAACATTACTTTAATTCGTCCTTTTCATTCATGCGTCGATAAATATAAAACGTAATTGGCGAAGAAAATGAAAGTTGATAATAGCGAAGCAAAACAATAGGAAAAATAAACATTCTAATGCAAGCAACTTTTCAGGTAGACGTTGTTGGAAGGTGTGGTTGGTAGGCTTCGCAATTACTTGGTGTAATCCGAAGCGTCAACAAAATTCACACCTGTAGAAATTCGTACGCAAGAGTAGTTTCGAGGAAAACAACCCCGAGAGAAAGAGCATGGTGCTGCCAGTAGGTGCACCCGGTCACGAGCTGCTCAGGCCCACTAATCTCAACACATCTGGATGCAACAATGAACGTGTTCGTGGCTCAACAAGCAACTCAATGCAGATTCGTCCAACACAAAGTCGACCCAGTCGAACGGAGAAGCCGTATCAAGCGACACATAGGGGTCATCAAATACCTCTCGTTTTACCACCCCCTGTGCTCCTAAATCACTATCATCAAGGGCAGCATACCGAGCTAGCTCTCGAAGTTGGAGCCGGTGTTGGTGGATTCTTCGGCTCCGTATGTTTATTGCTTCGTTTTATTCCCTTTGGCCTATATAAGTGAATTATGCACAAAATAGCAAAACCTGCGGCATTACCGTCTCCACGACTTTTAATAATTCATTAATTCAGAATGGTACCTCGTTGATTAGAGTGTCGGCGATAGGAAAGCATTTATGTTTTACCAAAGTTTCGCAACATCCTAAATTCATGTTTACTTCTGTGACTTTTGAACGGTTACCTCTTCGACTCGGCTGTTTTTTTCATATTCGTGCAGGACCAGATGATTCAAGTGAAAGTATTCAGTAGCAATCTTCTCTGAATAGTCCTCCAACGGCATCTTCACGTTTTGCTCAATTTTCGTAAAGGTGCTTCTCAGTTTTATGAAATCTTGGTTGCTGCTCGTTTTGTTTACTCAGAGATAAGAACAGTAACTCTCTTATCACTGTTCCTCTGCAGTCTGCGGAGGAACGAAAGAGTTCCTTCTAGAACCCTTTGAAGAAGTGCCCTTTCGCCGTTGCGGTGGAAATGCACTTTTCCTGCTGACGTTCAGTCAAATAGCAGCTTCTTTATTCACAGCCCAAATGCGCGAAAATTTTCATTGTAAATTCGGATGCGATAACTGGATAACCATTGCACTGATGATATCAACAGCAAGCAGATATGACTCTTCTATAATTTGTATTTCATCTCTAGATACCTCGGGTTGAATGCATGACTAGATCCTGTCTAGAACGGGGTGTCAAAAGCTGGCCCAAAACGTTATATACCCCGAATACTATGTCCTGTACCACTCCCACATTTCTCTCTCTCCCTTTCCCCCTTCTTCATCCCCATCTATGCGCCCTTGCTCGAAGGAAGAAACTTTGTGCAATAAGCTATATTGCGGGAAGCTCCCTGAAATGTTATGCTCAGTAAGTCCTTCAAATGGCAAAAACATGGGTGGTATTGACCAATCCCATGTAGTGCGAACACAGTGCTACTCGGCATCTCAAATGCCCTAAACCTGTATGAGACAGTTCGTAATAATGCTCACCTTCGATTTGGCATGTATGCAAAGGAGCCCATTTTTATCGTTGGAGGTGGGCAGGCGGTAGATTCCTTACATCTGTCGACGATAGATCCCTTTCTGCTCTAGGCAGTTTTTCGCTCGATTCTTTCAGCCCCCAAGATCTTACGCCGCTTTGTTTTCCGACCTCTGGAAAAGTGATCGCCCACTAGCAGTAAACTGCAAAACCTAAGTCTATTTTCTAAGCAACTTGGAGCCTGTTTTATACACCTTGGCTCCCTCGCTGTTTTCGAAACTTGTCTTCGCGCATTCTTCTTTTTTACTCTGCAGCAGTATTTTAAAAAGTCCGCATGGGCTTTTCCTTGTTGAAAGGAGGCTGGCCGCTGGTGGTGAACTGTTCGTGTTTGGTGGCTCGTGCACTGCGATTATGCTTCCACCTGAAAGCGAATCTTTGTGTTCCACTTTTGATTGCAGACAAAGAAAGATTTTATTTCATAAACAACATATTCTCCAGAAATCTCATTACTGTGGACGTAATGAGTTTCGAGGTCGACTCAGGACTGGGAAGGCTGCAAAAATCTGCTGAAAGAATGGGTAATTGCCATGAGATCTCATCGTCTACTGTGTTAGGGGAGCACTGAGGATCCTGAAAAGTCTCAAAACTTTGAAGACATTCATAAAGCTTCAGAACTTATATGTTCCTCGAAGATAGAACGCTTTTTAATGGTTCCATGCTACAGTGTTTCATGTACGCTTTCATATAAGTGATGTATTGTTTTGTGCTGCAGCAGGTGTGATTTCATGCCTGTACTGATTCCGGTTGCTTTTTACCACTTGGCACTCATAAATATCTTGAGCCAGTGCGCGAGGAAAAATCTGATGAAATCTGACGCTGCTCATTCCCACTTTCGCGTCAAAATCTGTGAAACTGTCACTGGGCTTCTCCCGACATCCGCTTTTCTTGCATCGAGAAATCGTTATTCGTTCCATCCGTTTTTCGTACATCTTTTCTTTCGCATCAGTGATGCTATCTTCTGCTCTGTTTTTCCCGCACTGCTATCTCGTTTGCGTTAAGTTCTCACAACTCGTTGTAGCAATGTTATAGTCGTTTTTTAAGGCTACAGTTTTAAACTAATGGGCAGTATCTCAAATGACAATCCTGATGCATTTTAGTCCACATTTTCGTTCATTTAACAAACAGATATTACCGAATTGTTCTTCTTACTGTGCGGCATGATAGTTCCCATCCAATGCAGCCCCTTTATTTTGTTCGAAATATGACGTTGGTTCGGTTTCCTTCAGAAATATATGACTCATCCAATTTATGAATGCAAATCTCTTCCAGCTTAGATTGCAGATAAGGTTTGTTGTTGTGGAACGTAAACCTTCGGTACTGTTGTTAACTGGAGATTATTTTTTCTTTGCGAATAGTCTTCATAACTGCGAGTTTTTTCGGTATTATTAAGAGGGGCCGCGATCGAAGAACAGCAATTTCAACACTTTTGAGTTTTAGCGCATTAGCGCAACTCGACTACTCTCGACCGTTAACCTCTCTCTTAAGACTTGGTATTGCAAAAATGTCTCACTCTTTGAAATCATTTCTGCGCATCCTTTGCCACCCCTCAACATCTTTAGTACCTGTCTACGGACAGCAGAATTTGATTTCAGGAACCGCAGAATGAGAGAAGCTCGTTTCGATGATATCACCTGGTAATTGCTTAGCAAGGCCTGTCACTTCCCCGCGCACGCCACATTCTACACTAGGTTTGTTGCCTTTAGGTACTTCCAGAAGTTTTGGAAAGCTTCTGAAATGAGGATCGTACAAAGAATTGCATAGCACTCTTCACATTTCCGCTCTGGTGGACTTTTTTCATAGGCGCCTCAATGTTGAGAATTTTCTAATATCTTCCAGAAGAGCTCCAAGGGGTTCATGAAGATCCAAAACTGGGGCCGCACTACGGCTGAGAGCGCCGCGACGACATTCAGAAGACCTTGAAGCTTGAGAAAAACCGAGACTAGGCTTCTCAAAGCTGCCCTGGAAGCCCTACAATTCATAGCACTTTGACACCTACGGTATCTCTGAGCGAAATTTCTGGCTTGTCCACCCTAGCAATCGCCACCTGGCGCTTTGCATTTATGGAACACCGTAGGTCAGAAATATCGTTTACGCCGGCCAAAGAAAGAACGAAACGTGCAACACTTTCCTCGGAGACACCATTTACTGATGCACGCGTCTCCGAAAATGAATCTGCGATCTCTCGAATATGCAATGTTCACCAGCAGAGAGGCCGCATCTTCCTACCTCCCCTCCTCGGAAGTTGTTCCAAGCGTTTGTTTTTGTGCACACTGAGCCACTTCACGAAAAAAGCAAATGTTGTATTCTGTCGTCTAGATTACTTCTGAGCTGGTTTCCACTTTCTCTGAATATTGTTCAGCTTTTCACTATCGTTATCGAGTTTAAGGTCATTTCTAGCCATACATTCGTGCACTTTTTTTGAACTTTTTCCCATTCTCGTACAATACTGTCGATATTTCAAGCTGCATTTCCGAGATATTAATTTGTAAAGTAAAAAAAAGCTCCACTTAGAAAGGAGTGTGACGCTGTCAAAAAAGTGCTCGTAATACATCAAATAGCGAGTGCGCAATGCAGCAAGTGGGGTTGCCGCTTTGTCAAGCGATCGCAATTATTCACGAGGATAACGCATTCGCTCACAGTGAGTGCCACAAACAGAGATGCACGCTGAAAAGTTTGCAACGATGAAGTTCAAATGAGCGAACTGAATTTCCTACAATGGAGGAGGGAGTTCCAGGATGAGTGAACTCATGTTCATTTATCATGCGCCAAACAATCGACAAGGTTTTAACACTCTCATAATAAAGAAAGAAGCACTTTCTTATTAGTTAAAAAACTTATATCGTGAAGCAAACACTTCATGCTCACTCGAAAATACCTCTCTGCATCTTTTTTGTCACGCCAGAAAGTGCGCAGTTGCTAGGTTATTGCAAAGATGCAATAAGCGATTGTATGCTAGTGTTGCTGAGGCGAATATGACAACAAGTGAAAAGAAAAGAGACCAGTTTCCATGTTTTTGACAGCAAAGAAGAGCAACAGTTTTTGTTTATTTATTTACTGCGTTCAATATTTCGTTGATTTTTGCGCCTCGTAGATCTCGAAATTCGGCATCGACAATCTGCCGCTGGAAACCTTTGAGAATTTTACACCTCTGAGGGTGTCGTACGCTTGACAAGCCCCAAGTTTGATGTCCCTTTTGTTTTTACAAGCCCCAAGTTTGTCAAGGTCTGCTGTATTGATGGGCACATACATTTCGCTTCACTGTTAGTCGTAATCTTCCTTCGGCTCCTTTGCGATGGCCACGTTAGTGATGATTTCGCTGTCGGAAGCGAACGTTGCAGCACCTGCTCATGTTCAAACTTTGAGTGAAAGAGCGAAAGACATTCTTAGAATGAAACGGTAATTCTTCTGCGATTTCGGAGTTCATATAACCGAAGTGAGATAAATATGTTCGTAAATGGAAGCATGTGTTCATACAATGGTGTTCAAACGAGAAAGCAAATCAGTCGGAAAGGGCAAAAAAATAAAGCAAATGTTATTGCTCTTTTTGTGGGGAATAAACGTGAGAGGTCTATTTCTTATGCAATCCTCAGCGAGCACGGCCATTTCCTGAACATGCTCAGCTAATATGAGCTTTAGCCTCATTAGTGTTGATGTTGCATGGTTGAGAGAAGTCACACAGCGATCTCCTAGTACCCCACACGCAAATTAGTGAACTGTTATTTCCCTCCCGAGCGATTAATAATCAGTAGTTGACATTGGTTGCCCTGGAGTAGAGCCAGTCAGCAACCTGTTTTCTTGCGGTGCGAAAAAAGGATGTAGGAGGAAGAGAGAAATTCGTCAGAATGTGGCCTGTCCGAATGAGAAGGGACGAATCCGGATAAAAGCTCAATTGTAGGTGGTCGGCAGGAACATCAGCCCAAAAGTGAAAATGAACACGCTTCTGTGCAACAAGTGATGGCATTCAAAATTGCAGCTTTCTTTTTAGCGGGAATGGCTATAAAATAGTAACAGCTCTTACAGCCTCTGCACTTTCTTCTCACTTCATGAAAACATGAATGTTCTGAGAATATGGTGCCAATAACCTCAGCAAGAATATAATCTAGGGTTTTATCACTAAAAAGCAATTTCGTGTGCCACTTGGACCGTCCCTGGCCGGAATCCGGAATCAGCACCCAGCATTCAGCATGTCTCCACGAGCCAGGTCTTTTACCTCACAATCTTTTTTGGCTTCGTTTTACTCATCGTCGAGCAGTTTCTTCGCGTTGTGGAAAATTCTTAGATGTAACGGGATCGCCCTTCCTACTCAGTAGCGCACGTGCCACGTCTCATACCGATCCGATTTTAACTTTTAGTGCAGGAAAAGAAAAAACGGAACAAGGACGG
Source organism: Toxascaris leonina (assembly GCA_022844705.1). Taxonomy (NCBI): domain Eukaryota; kingdom Metazoa; phylum Nematoda; class Chromadorea; order Rhabditida; family Ascarididae; genus Toxascaris; species Toxascaris leonina. Next base: position 132,631 of record JAARMF010000079.1, read on the forward strand.
TAAATAAGGAGGGCCCAGAAAGCAGGAAGCCGGAAACCAGAACTTGTAGATTCTAGCGTGCAATTTATTACGCAGTTGAACTGAAACACTGGAACAGGAGCATATGGAGAAGTAAAATGAAAGAACAACTGAGGCAAGAATATTAGAATAGCCGAAAGAAAGCAGCGCCGATAACAAGCGACTAATATTCAAATAGAACTAAAAAGTAACGCAGAATCGCAACTTCGGATCGATGAAACAAAGGGCATATATCGCGCCGCCCACATCCCAATTATTCCATGCGGTATATTTGTTGTCTATCAAAAGCCTCTGAAAGCGATGTATTCAGCAAGTTGGCCTGGTTTCGTTTAATACATTCATTGGTCTATCTGCGATGAAATACATTGTTTCAAGTCGGTCCCCAAAAGCACAAATTGTCGCAAGCAAAATCAGACTGCACACATTAACAATCCCACTAGCTTAATCGTGTTCCCAGTCCTTATACCTGATGCTGCTTGCCTTTGTTCCCTGTCAGGCAGATCGTTTGCCACGTCGGCATGCTCGGGCTGCAAGTGATCTGAAAAATTTTTTTTTGTTGAAGAGCTCAGAAACGCTAATGCAATATGGCTGATAGGGCATAGGCACTTAATGAAAACTTTTCCAGCAGTTTCTAGTATGTAATGTAACACATCACTTCATTCTTCCCAGCTGCCCCTACTGTTCTCCCACTCCTTTTGTGTACTGCTGCCATCAACATCCGCAGCAAGGTTGACGTGATTGATTTCAATAGAATCAACTTATAACCAATATAAAAATGTCTTCATTTGTTTTCTTACACGTTCATCTCTTTCTGCCCTATGGAATTTCATGCATCCGTCTTTTGGTTCTTACTTTTGCTCCTAATTTTTCATTCCTGATAACGTAGTGAACAAATTTGTAGACATGCTAATAAATCAGATCTTCATCCTTTGTGGTAGCAACACACAAGGCAATGAAAGGACAGCATGGGGCCAAAGAACGAGAGATCCCCGCCCAGAAAAAAAGACAAACATGGAATGCCATACCATACCTCCTCTCAACTCTGTGTCCATCATCGGCCCCAGTTGCAAAATGACGAGGAACACCCAACACTCCGCACTTTATAGCCGTTGCGGCTGTCACTGCCTATGCAGCTAAAGGCTGCAACTCGAAGTTTTCTCATCGAAATTACGGCGTAACCATGGAACAATCTAACGCCCCGACACTTCAGCATGAGTGAATTGGACTTTGAGAAGGTTGTGAAGAAACGATGCAGAAAGCGAAAGGAAAATCTCTCGCCATTACTGGTCATCAATCTAGAGCATTTGACTTCGAGCTAATGATACAGGGTCGATTATTTAAGTGTGAACACATTTAGCCCTCCTGAGAACAAGTCGCGCGTGCTGTGATGATCGCTCTGAAGAAGCGGTCAACGTTGCAAGCCATCACCGATCATTCACTAAAATGCGATCAAAACATAGACAGCTATTAGAAGTAGTCGGAACAATTCATCACCTGCGCGAAAATTCCATGACTTTAATTTTATAATATTGGAGAGCTGTCACATTAAAAAGCTGCGGAAATGCTTGCTTCCAAGTTGCCAATATTCGCAGTAAAAATGGCAGTGCTAGAGGGGAGACGCCAGCAGTGAAGAATAGCTTGTTTACAAAGAGGAAATCTTGGCAAAACTAAAACTGTTTATTGCGCTAAGGCTATTACCGTGAACAAATGCACCTTAAGTTTCGAAACAGGTGCCACTGAACTCGTTTCCGTTACCAGCCATGGCTCACGCTGATAGATTCAGGACCGCTAAGTGTTTTAGGATGGTATACTCGCATAGTTTATTTCGTAGAATGGTGTGTGATGACCGCAAGCATTGCGGCCTATTCAGACATACCACAGTACACCAGTTGCGAGGGTTTTCGATTTTTTTCAACTTTGTAGTGATCCCGGCAATCTCTGGCTCTTGAGAGTGACGTTTTCGGAAATCGGACCACTTGAAGTTGACTGATTCAATATTTGTAGAACTAGACTAGAGACTGAGAAAGTTGCAATTGATTGAATTTATTTCCTCTTTTTCGATCTCATCAGCTGCTTTTCTTTCCGTGAGCTCATCTCAGCTTTCAGATTTCGCTGCATGTTCCTATCTCCAAATCCACGCAGCTGTTTACTCGCGGCCTACTCCATTAAATTCAAAAACTTTCTGCCCCCACTGCCTTTCCTCCGTCCCTCTGTTTGATGAATTCTTAGGAGAGCCTCAGCGATTGACTTTTTTATTCGGAAGCTCATCAACTTGCCTTCAACAGTACAGCTTCTGAGTTTCTCTCTGTTATCAATGCTAACAGTTCAATTACCATTCCGTGAGGCGTTCGAAGAATTGAAGAAGTACCCATATCGCACACTACCAGCATACCGCTCTCGTGACGCAGTGCACATGTCTTTTACCGTTGGCGTAGCACCAATTCGATTCCCAAATCAGACAAAGCTGAAAAGTAGCACCATTAGCATGCGCATCTTACCTTCACAAGTAGTTTTGCGCAACTAACTTTAACATTGCTAATGCGTATCAGCACGCTACTTGGTAGATCGGGAGTTGTAGCCTCTTGTTGCAGAACATTGTCTTTATGACCCATGATCGCAGAACGACTCGACGCAGCTAATCCCATTTTCGTCGTTTCTCAGGCGATAGGCTGCAGATCTATCACCTAAATGTTTACAGCATCATTGTTCACAGTTATGTTGTAGGATGCTGCTTGGTTGAAGTCAAGCATATTTCAATAAGTGCTTTTGGAACTGTCGGCTAGTCAAGTGGCGTTGGAAGCAGGGAAATTTCAGAAAGTCTGGAAAACTTTATTACGCATCTTTAAATTTGTGGGAATTTTGAAATCTTCGTGGGCGTCTCTACGTGCTTCGTTATTCCCATTCGCAGCTTTTTGGAAAATATATGCAAGTTCATGATTTTTTCTTGAAAGCATCCTCCAGTTTTTCTTCTTTTGAATTCGACCTGTGGAAAGTGCCCTCTTCTCCCTTTAATCCTCCCACAACTCTCCATATACGAAAGAGGGCAAAACTGCATTCAACATAGAACTTTAAAGATAGGCGACAAAGATCTAAAATTTCATTGCTAGGGTTTCGCCTGTCTTCATGCTGTAGAATTCCCCATTTTTTGAGCAAATATTACTCATGTTTATGGAAGGTCGACATATATCGGCTTTTAAGAAGAATAAATGAGGAGCTGCATATTACCCCCTCCAAGGAGTGTATCATGGGACGAGAAGTACAGATGAGGAGACGTATAGATTGCCGGATTTTGATCAATCATGGTTACCCACTTAAAACTTGCAAGCGTTGCAAACATTCCTTAGTGAGTGGGAATGGAAAAGACCACGATATTGATAGTTAAATAACAATAGTATAGGGCAGTTTCAAGGAAGACGGCGACACAGCAAGTACTGGTGAGTTGCGTTGAGCTTTCTTACATTGACATGAATTATTTTTTAGATGCTTCTTTATATGGAATGTCACAAGCGCAATCCTAATTTTTGCAGGGAGAATTCGTATGCGAACTAATGAGAACACTGAGTGTGCGTAAAATGAGCACTTTCAGCCAAGCTGAAACCCGCAAAAATGCTGCCTATAGTCGTGGTGAAAAGACTGAAAAGACTGCCTTGAAAGATGAAGTATTCACTTTCAGGGCCTACTACGAATGAAGCAACGCCCTCGAGCGTTTTCAATGCTCCCGCTGCCTACATCGTCATCTATCGACGGTGAACAGGAACTCGAAGTCGACAGTATCGGTGATGTCCATAAAGAAAGGACTCCTCTTCTGAGAAGCCGCTCTCGTCTTGGCGGCTCAGGCAGGTTGCTGGCTCAAGCACTTTTCCATCTTTTCAGTGCACTACGTTAGGACTTATTTTTCACGATTACCATTGTGGCGACTTTGTTTAGTATTTGCTGGAATTTAAAAGGTGCTCAGATGGTGACAGTACAGGATTAATCGCATGAAAAACGGCTAAATCGGTTAGGACGACTGCAACCGCAAGAAACGTTTCGCTCAGCAAAGCACTCTGCGGCGCTGATACGTTTCTTCATTACGGCGACACTCGTTACAGACCCACCTTGAGCTGAATGTTTTCTTCATGGCGTTCAAAACGTTGTAGGTGGTCAAAAGTTCGAGTCTTCTGGGAGAGGGCACCTAATCAAGAGCAAATATTCGTGCGGGATCAATTAACGGGAATTAGCGGATTAGCGTTTTTTTGCAGTATTTGAAAATATGTTCTAAGGTCGCGATATGGGTGGTCTTCACGAGTTTCTGCGGCTCTCTACAAACAACGGTGTTTTCCACTTTCCAAAGCAGAGACGCTCGAACTGATACTCCTGCTGAATGACACAGGTTAGCGATTTTCTAGTTGCAAAGATTTTTCGCATTTAAGGGCATCATTGAACATAATGAGCTTGCATATCATTTAGTACCGCTTCAAGTGAATGTGAAACAAATGTCGAGTACCCCTTTGTATGATAATGAACCGTATTGCCTTATTGACATATGTTTTATTGCTTCATGCCTTCTGATTTCATTTTGCTGTTTCACTTAGTTCACGACACAAGCATCTGCAAACATCATGATCGGACCTCGTTCGAGAACAAATAGCTGCAGCCATTGCAGCTTAGGGAATGAAGTACTCATGAGTAAGAAAGACAGAAAAGTTTGCTTATGTCTCATTAAGGGGAAATGGATACAATATGCACACAGCCGAAGATTATGTCATTGTCAGCAAACGAAGGCAAGAATCAAACGCACTTCATTTTCACTGAACGGCATCCTTCCCGCTTCAATCGAATGAAATTTATTTGAATCGGTTGCTCTACTTTTGTACTCGTGAATAAGGTAACGGCTGATGATTCACACATAGTCCCTTCATGCGCTTCTACTTCCACAGTTTGGTCCATTACTCGAACAAATGTGCAGCAGCATTGTTTGAGCTGCATTAGGTGATTAACTAGACTCCGATGATGAGGTTATTGCTGGATAAAAAGCAGTCTTTTTGGGAATGACTTTATCAGCATAAAAAGGGTGAACAATATCGTGCTGGATTTCAGCAGAAAGTAAGGTAATCGAGACGTTTAAAATCAAAGTCGAAAGATTTGAGTGCAGATCACCTGTCATCTTTGAAATTGCTCCATTTTCGAACTAAAAATTGTTTTTTATATTTCAATGAAGCGTTCATTGACATATCTAACCGTCGGCAGCACGGCAGTAGTTTGTGAGTCGACGTGTAAACACTTGCAATTGCTGTCGTTTGAAGAATGCTGGCTTTCCGCATTTCGCTGTGCGCCATTCACTACATCCGCCATTATGGTGCAGATTTCGATGTTGTATCCCATGCATTGGCCCGTCAGTTCTCTGCTACCTTCCAACTGTTATTATTTCTGAGGCAATCACCGCCTTCATACGGATGATCCACTCATCGAGCTCCCCGTAGTGATAGTCTGAACTCCATCTATGGGAAACTCCAATCTTTTTGTTAAATTGCCCCTTCGTGCATACATATGACGTCATGCTTCATTGCTATCTGCTACTTCCACTCGTCCTTCAACTCAGCTGAACTGCAATGATTATTCCGTCAGCAAATGATCCTGTGGTCATTTTCGTGATGAGGTAAATACACTTCCCAGCAACCGACCATGGAAGGTTTGCTCAGCGGATGCAGTCATCATGAGAAAAAGAAACGAAAGGAAATTTGCATAGAGTGAGCTGCATCTATTCGGCTGACTCACTCCCTAAGTCAACTGAATTTATCCTGCCCATGCGAGAGTTGGAGTGGATAATGGTCACAAAAACACTACATCTTATAAACACAAAAGGGGGTCGAATCGACATGTGTTTCTATGAAGCGTACAGCAGAACAGCAAGAAAAAGGTGGTCATCGGCGTTGAAGCCATGCAAGATCAGCTCAAACGGATGTGGGCAGCTGTTCCTGGGAATGCCACGATCCACTGATCGTAGGTTTATTTCTTCCCGACGTGATCGCTATTTATCTTTTATGCACAGGCGCTTAGCGCTTTTTTGTCCTCCTCGCTCACTGACGCCAAATTCCTCGCGAAGCAAGCGCACCTTTTTGCCAAACCATTGTTAAACTCCTCCATTACGCTTGCTTCTAGTAAATCCGCATTCGGCCACGTGATGGAACGTTTCGACATCCGATGCATCGGTGAGGCAAATGGAGGCACAAATAAATAGATGCAGCTATTCAGTGCAGCGATCTTTTTTTCACGTCATTCGTGCCTGCCAATCTATTAAAATGCAGAATTAATTCGCAGTTTGAAATCGTTCTGCAGGGTCACGTGAGTGAGCATATTCGACGGTCGCTTATGCATATTCCTGCTTTTTCATCTAAGCAAACACTCGGCATCAATTTGGATCACAGAGCTTTAACTATGATACAGCAAATGCGGTCGAATATCTTATTATCATTTTTGTGGCTCTTATAGGAAGCCTAATGGATGGAGAGTGGGATGGTATTCGCACAATATTTCGTTGACTTTAAGCCTGATGCTGGCCACACCTCATTGTGGCAATCATTGTAGGGTTTGCTATATATTTTCATAGCCATGAGCCGACCCGCAATTCCAACTTTCATTTGTTTCTTCAAGATTATTCTGCGGTGGCGGCTAAGTTACGATTCACACTCGATCGTTGTTGCTTTGTTTTAATAAACGGCTCTTTATTCATTAGAAACGGGAATCCAGTGACTCATTAAGGGTCAATCAGGGAGAAAACGAGTTACAGTATTTCCATGAAAAATTTGAGTGGAACTTGGCTACCATTCTATAGAATCGCTAATAACAGATTCATAGATGAAATCTACAGGCAATGTCACTCAACATCTCAGTCGAATACGTAATTACTCGAAGAATGATTTATCCGAGCAGGTAACATAAATTTCGATTTATAATTGTAGCAGTTTATTTAACTCTTTAATATTCGTCGCAAGTTCGTTTTTTTCTCTCATCTAACAGTGACTATCGCCACACCTGCGATCATTCGTAAGACGACTCAAAGTTATTGTGAGAAAGAAATAAGAATGACACAAGTGTGGGAATGAGAGATTGGTGCATGGCAGTTGCACAGTTGATCTTTGCAAGCAGCGAGTAAGCGACAGGCAAATATGCGTGCCTACTCAGTCCTAAAAATTTCTGAGGATGTAACTGATACTGGGAAATAATTCTTATGAATTTCGGTCAAGAGAAGAACTCATTTTCCTCGCATTAATTTTGTTGACCTTATGGAATTTCTGGAAGCAGTAACACTGGTCGGGGTCTTTATCAGAAAGTTATTCAATGGCTTTTCATAAAGTAACGTTCATTCAGTACTTTGGTGAAGAGCAGAGAGCTGGATATTGAAGTGGAGACTTGATTCGCTCTTTCCATCTGAAAACAGATTACTGGACCAAGCAAGCAGTGCTCACCTATTCGCTCCAACTACCATCCGCTTAAATCAAGCGTCGCGAAAGAACAAGTGTTCGGCAAATCTTCAGGAAGATACTGTTGTAGTTGGCCGTTGCTGCTGATGAAAGTGATTTTGAGTTGTTTGAAATTGAGCCCTTAAAACCTTAGTTTAAATAACGGATGCATGAACGAGTGGCGTTGACATGCAGAAGTGGGCATTAAAACTTTTTATTTGTTCCATAATTCCCAAGCATTGTTTAACTGGTTGTCGCAGATCGGCACAAAGTTCTGCTAGCAAATCTCGCTCCAGCAAAGAACGGGTGCAAGAAAATGGTGGTACGCATGAAGCGCATTATGCATAATGCGATTGGCCAGTTGAAACGCGTTCACTTGCTTGTTGTGTTTAAAGCAAATGAATTGGAGCCGTTCGAGGTGGAGGGACCCCGCCGGGTGCTGTCCGCTTCTGCTCATCGCAAAATTCACCCTTTGTTGTTTCATTGTTGAAGATGATCTTCCTACTGTTGAAGATGATCCTATATTCTTGAGAATTCGTTAGTCAAGCAGTAGCAGCGTTTCGGTTTTTAAAGGAAAACACAATCGTACCTCGCTGTCCATCCAGCATTCAGTTAAATTAACAGTCGCTATTGTATTGTCTCTTTTTTTGCTTCTAACGATGCACCACTTGATGCGTTCATTCAGTCGCCAGTGGCAATGCAACTTGCCTCCCAGAATTCTGCAGCTCGCTATTTTTTCTGTTGTATTGATGCCTATATTAGCATACATCTGTTTTGTTTATTCAGAACTCGTTACTTTTTCGTTCTCAGTGTGTCACGATTCGCGTTGAACATAGAATTTCTGCTCGCGCATTGATTTCTTCTTGTGTCACTTTTGAGAAAACAGTTGTCATTTGTGTCGATGGAAGATTGCTTGAAATCTCGAACCGCATCAGTGTTTATTAGTCTAAATTACTCCGATAATCCTCGACGCGTTATTGTGTTAAGCTGTTGTCTTAAAAATATTCATTTGTTTTGCAAATCGGCTATCACTTCTCGCTTCAAACTATCCAGTTTTGGGACGCCCCTTCTATCGGAATTTCTTATTCTTATTTGATGTGATCAAGTAGCTCAATGATATCTCGGTGTTGAAGAGTTTTTCCATGATTAGTCAAGCGTCTTAAGCTCTACTCAGCAGCACTACTCCTGGATTTCATATTTATTTAGCTTCTTCTAGGATCACATCTACATTTTGACCACGCTTGTCCTTCCCCATTGCATACGCAATTGAACGCCTATACAGGAGGACGAATATAGAACGAGCTATATTTGAAAGCCATGAGGTGGCGAACTTTATCAGGAATGCTGTTTTCCTGATCCTAGCAATGCAGATCGGCGCGGCTGAATCGAACTTCACTGCAATATGAGTAGCTAGGATTGAATTTTGCGTTCAGTATGCTTCATCATCCAGGCAAGCGAATCAGCCAGACAGTGAGTGAGTGGCCCGTATAATATGCACCGTTTTCTTTTGCTTGCTCGCATTCGGGGTTTCACTTGAGGAGAGACTTCATTCCTTCTCCAGTATCCCCTTATTAATTCACATTGCCATCCGCAATGTTGCCATATTCTTCCCTATAAGACTTTGAAAGTGTGGCCTGTGGTGCCGCTTCGGAAGAGAATAGCTACCCTATAGAATGCTTCCATCGTTGGGAACATTGCGCGCATGCCACTATGATAGTCCAGCGCCAGAGCGGCACTGCTGAATTAAACGCTTTCGCAAAGAATAATGCAAAAGAACTGGATGCGACTGGTCTGCAAAGGCGTTCTGCTATTCGGTGTCCTGCTACTTTTGTCTAGAAAATTGTCAGGAACTGTTGGCAGCATGTCTGGCACCTTGCTTTGCAACTCGCTCCGGTTCTCCTGAGAGGTTTTCCATCTTCACGAATGACCTACACTTACCGCAGATGTTGTTGCTTTGGTCACTTGTTTTCTAGAAGAAGTCATCTTAGCGCAGTTCAACATCGGAATCAAAGAACAGCATGAAATAGTATGATTTTTAAAGCACCACATGCTTGAAAATTCAAATTCATGAAGACGCTATGAAAACTACAAGCATTTCTGAAATTTCTTCAATTCCGAGCAAAACAGTTCCAAGGCATTCAGCCATCAAGTGTTCGTCGTATCTCGGTCACTTGCACTCGAATTAGATAAGTTGGAAGTGGACTCATTTTTAGATTGAACTTAATCCAACTAGCAGGAGTATGCTTTAAAAGTTGAAATTGATGTAAGTGACTATTTTCGTAGACGATAAACGCTGGGACAAAATTGCTGATTCTCTTATGTGTCATAATATCAACTTGTCAGTGGTGTGTTTCGCGCATCATCGCTGTTGTTCGTTTGATGTTACACATGAAATCGCCCCCTTAATGTAATTGAGCCGGATTAGTTTTTCAGTTGGGCGCCGTAAAAGTGGCAACCAAAGAAGCCATCATGTTGCACAACTAACCAAGTAATGCGCTTCTTCTTTTAGCATACAAAGCGGCCTTTTTCAATATCTTATCGCTGCTTGAACTTTTCAAATTATTCCACATTAAAACGGCACTGTAAAATCAACTTTTATTAATGTTATTTTTTCTTTCATGGGCTTTCTTTTATTTTGCAAAAAATGAAAAACGGGATTTCAAAAGTGTTTGGTCTCGGGACTACCTAATTCTTGCTCGTGGCTTATTTAAAGTTCGTCAGGGAATATTTTTTTAAAAGTGGACACTCGCGCTGTTCGATGAAGATATGTAAGTCAAGTGACTATATCTATAGTTGTTTACTTTAGTTTGCTACCTGCGTCTTGTTCACCTGAGCGGTTTCTTAAAAGAATTTGTACCAATGAGCAGTTCTCCACTTTCTCCCCTAGCTTTTTTCACTGTTTGCTCCAGCAATTGAATTGTTCCTCAACTGGATCTCCGGAGTCTTCCTCTGCCTTGATCGTCGTCCGATTACGTTTCATTCGCCACATGTCGCTTCCCCCAGCGCTCTTTTGAGCCAAAACTCGCTTACTTGTGCAATACGCCTTTGTAATTTTCGGCTTTCCTTCGTAGGCTTTTAACGCTCTGTGTGCGTTGATAAGAACTTATCTATTTTTTCTTGAAAGACCCTGACATGAGTGATGTCCCTGACTCGATATCCACCGCTTTCTAAAAGTATGCCGTTGTCAGATAATGTCTGTGTTTGTGCCTCAAACGTTGAACGACAGTGATGAACAACGTTTTCCACGATTGGGGCGCAGGTCTACAATGCGTCGGAAAGTTAGCATGCTCGTCACGATTAACGAAGACGGTGCCATTACGACGCGTAGCGGTGGTGAGTGTATAATTCTCGAATTTTTTGGCGCCTTTCGAAAAAAGGTAAGCACTTTTTAGCGGCAAGGGTACTTGCCTCTAGGAATCTTCTCACATTCTCCTCGCAACTTATTGTAACGTGTGCTTAAAAACCTGACACATAGGATACCGTGTTACATACATTTCTGCATCATGAGGTGAGGAGGGCAGGGGGCGTGGGCATATTCTGAAGAAGAAATGGAATTAAAATTAAACACTCTCCATGAAAATGCTCACTTTATATGGTGAAAAAAGGGTAAAATACTTCTGAACGTTTGATCTTATTTGTAGAATGCGGCAGTCAATACTGTTTATTTAAGCTCTGATGGGCAATTGATAAAAAATTGAATGCCTGTGAGAGGTGCGTCTGAGAAGGATGTTCCGCCGACGAGCTCTCAGTGAGCATTTGTTATATTATGCACCTCAATCTGCATGCTATTCCCCTTGCTATTCATTGATGTTGCATAAAATGTTGGAATGAGCGGAACTACCCGCTTTATTAATCAATTTCTTGCAACATCAGTTGAGTATGGGCTATGTGCTTTCGGTTGATGAGTAAGCGATTCGTCACGTCATGCTTCGCAGAGAGGAATGTTGACGCTCTAGTAGTTCTGAATATTCCCCGAATCTGAATCAAAAGGGAACGGCCAAAGATTCACCATACAAGTATGTTTGGAGGCTTGAATACATTTAGTTTTTTTAACACTTTTCTGTCCCAGGATGAATATTTCTATACTAAAATGCGTAATTATTAATATTTAGCATGTGCTTTTCCATTGATACTTGAAATTCTCACTCCACTTCGAGTGACAATGACTTGCTGACTTCATATCGGGGACGCAGAAGTAAGTGGAAGGAGTAGACTTTATTTAAAGCTAGCATTTCGCGAATTGTGCGTTGCCCAATCTTACGCTGAAGCAAATGGACTTCACACCGGCAGCAATCCATTACTTTCCTCTACTACAAACGCAGATGAGCGTGGGTTAAGCGCCACAGGTTTGGGAACTTTAGCGGCTGTTGCAGCAGCCGACAGTTACGAATAGTGTACAAGGAATGACAAATGCTGGTAGAAGCATACGAAACTCAAAGGCTCAATGAGTACTGAAAGAAATTCATTCAAACATTTCAACAGTTTTAGCATACATGATTGTCGCACATTTCTTTTGGAAGCTGAAGAAAGAACGAAGGAGGGGTAGTTCTGTGCTGAGCGAATATGCTTCGAAACTGGCGCAATTAAAATCTGCCACCGCTCAAAATCCTATCACCCATTACAAGATCATTGATGTTGAATAAGCTGTTTTCTTAAACTATACGGTGTACATTCATCAGATGCTGGTCAAAGACTAAAAGAAGCTGATTGCTGCCTCTCCAATACCCTAAAGAATGTTACATAGTCTTTGAACACTCTTAATGCAAAGGCAACGACACTTTCTGGTAGTGCTGGTAAACGAGCGAGGATCGGGCGATAGTTTTTTGCGTTCAGCTAGCCGAAGGGCATCTTCATCAACGGAATTTTGTAGCGTTGTGTGCAATCGCTTGAACTACTTTGGCGTGTCGTTTTAGTATTTCCAAGTTGTCTCGTAACGAGCCGCAAAACTTATCCAACGAGTCTCACTGTGAGCTCATCTTCCAACAAATTTATTTCACAGCAGGTTTGAGCAATGTTTCTGCTCACTCTTTACAGAAGGTGGTCAGTTTGTTACAACAATTCTTTGTCCCGTTTTCTAAAAATCTCTTTGCCCTTGTTAGGTAAAAATTATGTCTCGAAGGCCTTGTCTGAGCACCTGTTTGGTTGTTCAGATGTTTCATCTTCAGATCTACCGCAGCCGCTATAATGAAATTTAGGAGGTCTGTACCAGAATACTTTCATACACCAATGCCAAAACCAATTTCTCATCCCTTAATTCCCATATTTTGTGACCCCTCCAAACTTCACTCTTAACTCTGAAGTTCATGTCCTCATAAGGGAGAAGTTTTTCTGCAAGATACTTTCAATAAGGAAGTTTACCTCGACAATGCCATGCGTTCTTTCAGGGTAGTTCAATGAGCGCGAAAAAAAACTTTTTAGAACAATTTTTCACCAAGAGGGGAAGGGCAGGGTTTGCAAAAGGGTGAGAAGAATTTTTGATCGCGTTATGTGGTCAGAACCATGTCTTCGAAAGCGAAGAAAGGGGAACGAAGTTTGTTCGGTTCCCTTCGCAGAGTTGATCCAATGACCCTATAATTGGCCAGATCAGAGTTCGCATTTGTGGGTTTCAGAATATGGTGCGGTGAAGGCTAACTTAATATGTTTTATGCCGAGTTGTTGGAGAGGTTTCCTGACCCCATCAAGACGTCAGCGAGACCGGATAATGCACTTCAAAAACTGGAGATTTTGGGCTTCAGGTGCTCCGAGATCAGAAACCACCACCTGCTTCTGAGGCTTTTATATATTTATGCCTTCTGAGTTCCTCACTACAATTTTCAAATGCTCATCGAAATTCTCTGCAAAAAAAATTTGCTTTGCGGCGCATGCCACCTCCAACGTCTTGAAAAATTGTTCCTTTGTGGTTCACAGATCAGAATTAGCTGGGAATTCTAAGAGTACGGCCGTCATTAGTTACTTGAAGATGTTGATTTACTTTCCGAAAGCCTAAGGGCTTAATCGTAATCACATGTCGTTGATGAATTGCGTTTGCACGTTGAGCATTACAGTTTGAGTAACAGATGATTCCGTGGAGTTTATGTCTCATCTTTCCGCCATCGGTTCTGATAAATGTAAATTAGCGAAAACCACGAAAAGTTATCCGATCCCAGCAATCGCTACTCAGCAAGACTCAACGACGTTTTGTAAAGCGACGAAAAAATACATGGAGACATGAGTGCTGAAAAGATAGAGCCTTATAATAGCTCATCATTCTTTCATTGGTTTCAATCCTTCTCGTTGCCGATATTCTGTTTTTCATCTTCCACTCAACAAATATCTTTATTTCTCGTAATTTATCAGTTGCGAATCTTATCAAGTTGGGATTTTGAGGTAGTGAAGCATGCAACGACAAACATTCGCTGTATGTGATTGCGGAAGTTTGAGTTTCATAAAAGACGATATTGTCAAGTGATATACTCTAGGTGATGGATGAATGTGCTGCGATATGTAGGTAATGTTGGGGGTGTTATTTTTGCTTGTATACGCTGAACTGCTAGTGGACAGATTATAGAGCGGATTGGAAGTACTACTGCTTTGTTTCACGAAGATTGTTTGAAAATGGCGCATACATGGTTATTGCTAGGTTTTTGCATATGATTCGGTTGAACATATTTAAATTCTGTTGCTTGATACGCGTATATCGTTTTGGACATTCGTTCGTTTCCATGAAAACTATCGCTCTTTCAAATAAAAATAAACCTATTTCTAAATCTCAACTCGCCAACTGAAAAATCGCCCATATTATCGCCTGCCGATATCGTTTGATGTCACAACAATATGAGACACGCCGCCACTATAGAGGTTGTAGGAAATTATAGCTCTGATGTGCAAGATACTCACAGTGACGTTTCACGTAATTCTATTCGTTTGCGTTTTCATACTTTCACAAATACTGCCACTTCCCTCCTAATCTATTTTTAGTTTCCTTTGCAAACATGGTGTACTGTTATTTGGCGCTATTTGAGCATTTTTCAACACACGATAAAGCTCAATTAGCTGGAAGTTGTGGGGTGGAAAGTAGTGCTCCCGCATCCTCATAGAGTGCATGAGTGGGACAATAGATCGCATTCATTGACCGCATTGATCTATTACGCATTTATTAGACCGGATTAAAGATAATAGTAATACCATATCCCTCTTTATGTCGGTGGGTGGTTGCTGAGCGGTCGTGTTTCCTGCCGCTCAGCTCGACGTGGTGGAAGGGTCGCGAAAGGACCGTCAGATGTGACGGTCGCCTGCGAATATGCAGAATAAGCAGGCGTGAACCAACCGACGGCGAAATTCATCAGGGTGTGGCTGGTGTTGGCGGTGGCGCGCCAACACTCAAAAAATGGTCACATTACCCAATGACGGTTTCGCATCACGGCGAGTACGATCCGCCGAAAAAGATCGCTGCCCCTGCTGCCTTGCAGGTACTTCGTGGAAGAAGAAAGGCTAGGAGAAGGAAACTCCGAATAACCGAAACCTACGTCGCCAGCAGGCCGGCCACCAGGCGATGTACTACTGGCCACGGCAATATGGAAAGCAAGAACGCGGCAGACTGCCAACAAGATGGGGTTTCGACTTCTACATGGCACTGCTAGGACGCGGCGAGTTCAGGATCGAGAAAGATGGAAAAATTGCCAGCTGCATCGATGGAGACAACGACGAAATCGATGAAATCACAGCTGTTCAATGTGATCAATGTGATCCCTCTTTATAGAGGAGGCATTTTGAAGAATTGAAGACAGCGTTTAGTGCTGATGATTATTTGCATTGGAAACAATTTCGCCATTTATCGTTTCGGGTAGTTTCTTAGCTCGATGCTTCTACTGCACGTTTGAGAAAAGGGATTCTCCGCTGATGGACTTCTTTCCAAGAAACGGCAACTCTGCACTTTTCTTGCCTCTGCTGGTTTCGCTTTCGGTTTCCTGTGTTGATTACCAATTACAAAACCGTTTTTTTCTTGACGCTGTTTCAGTTACCACGCTCACAGAACTGCAGAATTTTCGGTGCTGGCAGCCTTCAACGTGCCAGCTTATCGAAGAAGTGTGGGCACATGCGCATTCGAAACTTGAAATGTCAGGTTTACAAGAGCGAAACTTATCGCCACCAAGTTTATGTGTCTGGACCCAGGCTTAAAAGTAGTAAAAAAAACATTTCTTACAATATAATGCACACTATCCAACTTTTCATGGCTTTATTTTTCATCACCTATTGATTTTCAGTTGCATGCCAGCTCAAGCATCCACGGTCGCTTTCTTATTTGCAGTGATTAAAATCAATGAGTTCTTCAACCATCAGTGAGCAGCACTAAGAGCTCACGCGGAAGTTTCAACAGATTCTCTAACTTTGATAATTTTTCAAAAATTTTCTTCAAAATGTCTACATCGCAGAAATCTTCCCCTTTTGCTTTGTCAGTATTCGAGGATCTCAAATCACTATCCGCAAAGTGACACTTGTTGCAGTTGAGAGTGAGAAGTGGTGATTTGCAAAGTTTAAATACCGAAATTGAATGACGCAATTTAGCGAATGTGATTTGCTTTGTGCGGTATAAGGTGATCACGTCAATGATGAATGTGCTGGACTCGCACCACCTCATTATAATCAAACATATATGTTTTACTTCACTACCATATTGACTGTTGTATTGCAATTTCTTAGTTACATTGTTTACTTCGAATGAGATCACAGTCGAGACCGAAGTGGAAGGAAATGAATACTCTGCATCTTCCTTCATATAAGTTCATGGCAATCTGCCCCTCGAGAATATTTTGTTGTGGGGCTTCCAAAGTTATTATCTCGCTTAAGTTGTTTTTTCCGAAGTGAAGATTGAATATAGAATTTTTTTAATTCTCATTTGGTTATTTCTGCCAATAAAAATTCTGGATCTTCCCGAAAGTCGTTTGAAGTTCCAATTTTTGGAGCACCAACCGCCAAAAGCAACATGTATGCGCGATGCGGAGAAAGTAATCAATGAAATAGTAGTACTACTTAATGCGTCAACCATATCATCTTCAAACACATTGTATCGGGGGGTTCTGAGCTATTCACCTTCCGCCCGAAATGTTATATGGTTCTGCTGAGAAATAGCCTGTGTTTGAACAACTAACTCTTGGGTTCGATCAGACAAATACCAGCGGTGATTTTTCACAGATCGCTTCTGTGAGATTAGAGTGAGAACGTTTCTCTTTTTCAGATATTTTCGTTGGATTTATTTTGTTTTTTGCCCACTCACGTGTTCATTATTGCTTTTCTGCATTCGCTGTAGGCGCTAATGTAGGCATTGTTTGCAAAAAATCTTCTGCTGTTTGAGTTATTTTTTCTGCGCTTAAAAATTTTCTGAATCTGAGACGAAATCTCTCGAGGGCTGTGAGAACTAAAAGAACCGAATGAGAATTTAAAGCGCTGCTCATTTCATTACGTTTGATGCAGCTCGTTGTTTGGATCATATTTTTTCACATATTCTACGATGATGACTATTTTAAAAATGAGCTCACTAAAAAAAAGAGATACGATTTCGGGAAAAGGCAACATTTTCGTTCTTCAGCAGCGAAAATGATGCTCACCTATAAGTTTTGATGAAATTGATGGAACTTTGGCAGTATGGCAGTTGCTATTTCAGTTTACATTTCAAAACGATGAAATACATTTTCCGAACCGAAATGCTCATATTGCCGCTGGGTGTATAGGATGGAGGAGAACTGTCATTCCAAATGGCAACAGTTAGTAGCCAAAAAGCAAATGAGATGCGTCATACTTGCTTTTTCGTGACAGAAAGTGGTTTACAAACCTTTTTCACGGTAAATTTTTAGGACACTTGGTTTTCGCGCTTTGGTGGAATATATTTCGGCATGCATAAATGTGCGATATATAAGTCTAAGAACACTTAAGGTCTAAACTATCCCAAGAACATTTTTCGTCTACCTCCGCTGAGATTCTCATGACGCCGGGTTTTTTAAAATCTCTTAGGTGGTGAATTTTGATTAAGCTACGGAATTTTTGAGCTCAACATGGTGTGTGACATCACGTACTCACGAACACGTGCAAAATAAATCCTAGAGGAAGACCTTGAGATTAATGACATTAGGAGTTGCAACATATACGTGCCACTATTTCACCGTCACAATCAAGATTGCTTCGAGATAAGCGCTCAGAGATCCTTATCCACTAACGTTTTTTCCATATGTATTGTAAAAATTGTTCTAGATACTTTAACAGTCACTTTCTGACATGTTTTTTCGATTTCAGTGCTATAAACTTGTTATCTATGAAAAGGGGAGAAGACGGGGATGGAGTAAGAGGAGGAGAGGAAAGGATATGAACTTTAGTGCGCCCTTTCGTAAATCACCCTCCATACTGCCTTAGTGATGGCATCCTGCAGTGATGGATAACGCTCACGAGTGATCAGAAGTTATGGGCCGGTAGTCGCTACCTGCGTGGCAGGACACGGTAGAGGCTTTAGATAAGCACGGTCAGCCAGGTCAGATGGCGGCTATTGCGATGGCAGTAAATGGACCTCCGCCCGCGTCACTCAAGCTCGATATCTTGATTCGCTTCTTAGGGCCTCCAGGCTTTCGCCGGCGTCCCTCGGCATAATTATTTTGGGTCACTTTCTGGTCTCTGAAAGCTTTTTTCGCCTGCGTCGCTCGCCTCGAACATTTTGGCTCGCTTTTTACGCATAGGAACTCATTCGCTTGGCTTGTTTTGAAAAGATTTTTCGTTCAACCTCACCTCTCTCAACTTGTATAGGCTAATCATGTTGGACTCATTTCAAAAGTTTATTCCATCCTCCTTCAGCCTACTGTTATTATCAAATGAGTCCATAGCTCATGGAGGTCGATCTCTTGAAGTCACTTGAGTGTTTCGAAAAAGAAGAAAAAGGAAAATGAGGAAAAACCTAGATTATTCTGCTGATCAAAATCGAAAAAAGCCAAAGTCACTTCCGAATTTTTGAGATTTGAATGGTGGTTTGTTTTTCGCTCGGAAGGGAAAAGCTGATAGTTGGAAACTACTTGCAGCAATAATTCAACCAGCATTGAACTTTCCGAGGTTTCAGAAGCGTCTTGGCAGCTTGTCTGTTCCAAAATTTGATGCGTTCCGCTCATAGTAGTATATCGTTGCCTTTAGTAAATCACCATCTTATGAAGCTTGCCGGCTTTTTTCAAGCGTTTGATCACATGGTTCCTTTGTTGAAGTATAAAATGACACGTTAAGAAACATTAGCGGAGTTGAAACTCCATGAAAAATACGGCCATGCGGATCAGAACGTTAGTATAAATAAGCCGGCCTATCGCTTGGCGACATTCTGTTCGAACCTTCTTCAGCGTTGTTCATACATAAATCATTTATTTCACCAGTCACTCAATGTTCACTCGCTCATCACAACACCTTCCGAAGCCGTCAAGAAGCTGTGGGAAAGGGTAACGCGGCGAAAGTCATTCATGAAATTAACCTCCGACGATATGAAGGGAGGTAGGAGAGGAGAGGAGGAGTGAGAGGAAGGAGGAGACGCGTAAGAGAAAAGAACAGCTGGCTAAGAGTGACCCACATATTTCATATCCGGGTGCGAAAATTTTCAGGTTATGTTGAACAGTTGTTGGGAATTGCTTTTTAAAGATCAAGCTGCGCCAACGTCTTTTGTGTCATGAACATCTCAGCTGGGATGGTGAGCTCATGAGTATATTGACTCCTTCGTTTACACTGCTCTATTTCTGATTCCTAGATGGATGACTTTCATTTTAATTTTAGTAATTTACAAAGTGATGGATCTGCCTTTTTTCAACTTTGAAGGCTTCCCGAGGAATCGCCTGCTAATTTTTCTATGTCGCTTATAAGTACTTGTAAGTTTCGTCTGTTTTTGGCACGTTTCTTGACAAGGAAGACGGATGACATCATGCAAGCATGCTGCACCGTCCGATCTGCATGAGGCCACCAACAACGTCACAGTTGAGTGTTGACAAGTACAACGGTAGAGAACAAACAGAACACAGACGAGAAACCGAGCAAAATCTGTCTGTGTCTGTTGGTGCCGCTGTTGTGTTGTTGCTAATCGAACCAGCTTCTGATCGTTTAGCGAACTCGTTCGACTTTTTAAGCGTAGAAGTGGTTTTTGGACCATGGTGTTCTCATAGTACATGGTTGTTGTTAGTTCTTCTCGCGTTTCCTTAATCGGATGAGTGAAGTTTTCATTCATAATGAGAGCAACAATGTAAAAGTGAACGTGAGCGATTCATAACTGCTGAGCTGTGCCTTCACCATATGACTATGGCGCTACTGCAAAAGTTTAAAGAAATTTTCATTTGCACTCTTTGTCTACTTGTAATACATTGTTATCGCCGGTCATTGAATGGTGACCTGTACTCGTGCAGGGCATAATCTAGTCCATTTGTGTTGTCTTCGATGCCCACATAACGCGATGTTGCAATGAGCCCAAAATAAGTCTACGTCGAGTTTTCTTAGACTCTTCCTGCCTTGCTGAGAACGCATCGAAAGCATATAGTGCAACATGTGATAGCTTGATGAGAAAGCCTCCTCTATCATCAGTCCTCATAGAAAAGCTAAGCACAATCAGTCCTTGCCGCATTGAGAAGCACTCTGTGGACTTTGCAACAGTGCAGAAACTCCGTCACAGGGTACGAGAATGATGGGCACGACTGGCCATGCAAGAAAAAACGCCCATTAACTCAAAGATTGAGCGTTTTCCGCGTTGTTCAAAGTTGTTGAATGATGGTGGCGAGCATCATCTCAATGACTGAAGCTTTTCTTACAGTATAGAAAGAGGTTGTTGAAGCATACAATCATAAATAAAGAAGCATATAAATAAGTGCATATATAAGTGATCGCGTTATTTGCAGCCATTCTTAGAATGCCACTGCGAAGTTGGGCGATGATGAGTGATGTTATTCTGAGTGCGCACCAAAACATTTTTAGAGCATTTCGTTTTTGAGAAGGAAATAAAAAGTGAGACGCAGTGATTCCGACCAGGTTCAATATATCTTGTGACAGAGGATAGCACTGCTTTATTTGTTGCGTGGATAACTCATTCAGCGTCCTATTGCTTTTCAGATACTGCCTTCCAAAATGATCGAAAGAACGGATCATATATGTATTCGTGAGCACGAAATTGTCACTTCCAGAAAATGGTGGCTTGAGCACTCTATTTTTAGGGAATTCCGAAGCTCAGATTTCTGGTTGACCTGAGCGGAAAATTTTCTTGGCAATGGAGACCATCCGTGATTAATTGCCATTCTTCGCACACAGCTAATTGGGATGCTGGTCAGGTTCATGCGGTCTCTATGAACTTTACATCATGGTGTTTCTGCAGCTTTGCATTAGCTTTTGAGTTTGTGCTTTTTTGAGGGGAGAAGGAGGAATTTGTGGCATGAAGTCGCAACTGCGGATATGCCTTTAGACTGTGGTGTCATTTCAGAGGGATTTCGCGGACGCTCCCATTGTGAAGATATGTTTGAATGTACTAAGTTTTGTTGAATTAAATTTGAGGGAGTGTGCGTGCTAATTTCCGCTGAAAAACTATGCATGCTTGTTGACACGCAGCTAAATCACTCATGGCATCCTAGGTGGACTCTGCTGTTGCCGAGGAGAGGATTATGTCTGACGACAGCTGCTGAAGAGATACTATGAGGTGCTTGGTTGTTTGGCCGAACGGCATAAGATTCCTAATCGAATGCTCAAGTTAATCGCTGTTAGTAGTGCTAAAGTCACTCGTTGACTGAGCGATGCTGCAGTTTGAAATAATGTCTAATCTTCCTTGTTGACATTTTTCAAAAAGGGTTGTAAAGGCTGCATCGAGTTACTCTTTATGTACGCAGCTGATTATGTTGCTATTGAGCGCAAACAACCTAGAGAGCAAGTAAAGACGGGCGTTTCAGCTGCAATCAAAGATTCCTCTGAGCTGGTCGTACCCAGCAATTAGCTCCTTTCAAGATGGCTGTCTCATTCTGCAGCTCCGCTATGTCTCAACTTTCTGATATGTGAATAAGTAAAAAAAATTTTCTATCCACATTTAGAGCTTTGATTAACTTCTTATGGAGCTTGAGAAAGCTATCGACTGAATTGTTTTTCAGAAATTTTGAAAAGGATGTTTTCAGCAAATTTTATTGGTTAAATCGTTGTAGCTTGCTGATAAGGTACTGTATACAGCATTGTTTCTTGAGTATACACAATTATTGAGCATTTCTTTAGTTGAGAGTAACAACTCCTTGATTAACAATCCCTCGGAACCCTTCGATTCCGAGCATCTGAAAGGGATCAGCTCAGAAAAGGCCTGATAGGAAGAGCTTAGAAACAACATTGCCATTGAAGAAACAAAAAAAGAACTTGTGCCTTTGCACGCTATTTTTCAAAAGAAAGATAATTCAGAGGTTATCGTATTTTTAAAACCATTGAAAAAATCACATCGATAGACGCATTTTTCTGCACAGCATTTCAAATGAAGTATTAACTCAATCACTGTGAAATGGCGCAGCCGTTCAGAAGTGGAACGGGAAAGGCTCTCTTTTGAATTAGTTTCTGTGAAATGGCACATTAAGCCGTTTGCTGAAATAATGTTATTTGATGCTTAGCGTATGCGAACTGTGTTGCGCTTGATTAGGATACATCATGGAAGAGTATAGTTTCGAAACGGTGGAGGGCCGCCTATATAGGTGATTTGGTTGAAGTGGAGATAGGCAGGTGATTTGGTAGTGATAGTATTCTGATCGCATGTGGTTGAACTGAAGAATCTTCCATATCTCACCCTCCCCTTCTGTCTGCTGACCCAGAATAGGCTACATGTAAATTTCGGTTGAATTTCAGTCTAATTTTTCTGCTGCCGTTCAAAATGCACAACTTTTGAATGCATCATCGCATTGCTCCGTTGGATTTTTCTGTTGCTGCTGGAACGCGTAGTGCTCTTACACTCTATAGCGCAGTGAGCGTTAAGCAGCTAAAGAGAAATCTGACAACTTTTTTCAAAGTTTCATAAGCTGCATCAACTCCCTCGAATACTTCCTTTTGCCACGTTTTTGTGGAGGCAATAAAATCGAAACATCTCTTTTTTGACCATTTGCTTTTAATCATTATACAATCGATAGATGGACCAGATTACAAAGCAATTTTCAACCATCAATCAATCACTGTTTGGATCAGAAAGGAAGTTGATCGAAGTGGTTTGATGAATCGACTTTTATAGGATACCATATTTTAGCAGGACATTTTAATTTCCAAGAACCAATCTATATACGCCTCATTTCAACTGCTGCATACCGACTTCAATCAAATATTGCAGGCTATTCGTCGCTGATTGACAGTACAAATGATTTTTACAGGTATGCGCATAAGTTTTTTTTTTTTACAACTTCGACGCTTCTTGTCGTACGTAAGCAATCAATATCAATTCTTTCCGAGCGAAACTTGCAATGCATTCATGGGCTGCAGAATATTGGATCAGAGCAAAGAATCTCTACTGTAAAACGGATCATAGCAGATTGGAGGCGGATGTTGTTCAATCAGTTGCGTTCGCTTTTTCTCTCGTCCCATGAAACTCTTCTCTTGTCTCTGTTACGCTCCGCTTGATGGAATTGCGTTCCGATCAGTAATCGCTGTTCCACGTCGTTGAACTTGTACAATTCTTGCTGTAAAAGATATTTGCTATGGCTGTCGTCCACGTAACTGCAATGGAATTTGCCTTTTAACCGCACAAAAATATCCCTTTCATCTGATCTCATTCAGTACTGGAAGCGAATGTTCTTCGACCAACAGCGTTCACATTTCATGGTTCTTCCGATGGCACCCCTTCAAGGCACCGATATCTATATTTGCAACTTGTATATGTTTATAACTGTCCAGTTTCACCAAAAACTTACCACCCACTTATTTACAACATCTTTAATTATCTTCGCGTAGGCCTGACTAAAAAATAGTGTGGCTTTTCTTCAGGTTGCTTATTTTGCCAGGTTATGCTTTAACTCGTGTTGCATGTTCAACTGTAAGGCGGATTATCAGTCGTTGACACCGAGCTAGGGTGAGATTGGTTCCGAATTAGACAGCAGCAAATGCTTGGCATTGCAACGCGTAGGAAGATCCGAAAGCTGCAAGTGTTTGGTGGCGAAGGAAGACCGCAGAAGTGCCCCTTTGTTGCGCATGTCGCACCCATTTTGGAATTAGGCATCGAAAAGTACGTTAGTACTGCTTCTAAATGGGCATTCTGGAATATGCTCTGAATTTATACACGCTCGAAAATAGTATTAAAATAGGGATGACTATACTACGAAAAACATTTGCTCGCCGATAATAAATGAAGTGTGCATGCACCGAACACCGCAAACAAGCATTGTTCGTCTTTATTGCGCATGAGACATAATTATATCAAGTATAATGTGTCAGCCACTTGCGGTCTATCATGTTCGGAAAATATCGACCAAGCAGAATGCTATGGGAAGGAAATTCTTGTTTAATTAATCGTCACAATTGATTCAATTGTTCGAGTTGCTATGTCGAGTATGTTTTTCTAGCCCACAACTTGGGCAGTTGATAGCTATAGCCGAATATTAGTTGAAAAGAGCACCCTTTTAAGTGTATCCTAATATACGTTCGATAGCAGTAAGCAAGTCTCACAAAGTCTGTTTTCAGCGACTGGCCAATATTTTCACTTCTAGCCGCTTTTTAAAGCATTTTGATGTTTCGGAAACATGTTAATTTCCGGCACCTGGTTCTCCAGTCTTTGCGTCCAATTTACTCTCCTGAATTTATCAGTTAGTCTGGCACGAATATTGCTAACTAAGTATCCTTCAGCAGTGTTCATTGAAAATGTTTCATAGGAGGGATGGGTTTAGCATGTAAATTCATCAAGAAATGGAAGGCGCAGCATTTATATCGACAACTGTCGCTTCAGTTATCGCCAAATTTTTCAAAAGCGTATGCATCCACTCGCGTCACTAATGCTGATTCGTATCTAACATCGATGTTGATAATTTTCGAAATATAACAAGAAATCGCTACTCTCTATTTGACTTGGCAAATTAGCTATGTGATTGCTTAGCGTCGCAAATAACATCTACAAAACGAATTTCTTAGCGCTTCCCTCTGAAATGAAATGCTGTCTGCCTCAATATTGAATATTGGCCGCATATTATTTTTAGCCTCTGCAGAAATTACCTCCTTATAACATCTTGTAATATTCCAATTCATGAGCGCTGACAGTGAAACCGATCTGTGAATTTGCAAACACGAAACAAAACAAATGAAAAGTGTGGTGCTGTGGTTGAATTGATGCGAGAAAAGATGGTGTGATTGTGGAGGTCGTGTAGAGGAGACTATCGAAAGACGATTTTTCGGCTATCTGCATCACACTGTCGATAACTTTCCATTACCGCGCTATCCGTGAGCCAAATTCTGAGAAGGACTAAAATCCTCACTTAAAAACTGATACGACAGCTCTGGTTTTTTAAAAGGCAATCGGAAGTTATGAAAATGCCGTCCTTTATTCCTTCATTTCTGAAGTTTTTAGGCCCTGCTGGACGATCCCACATCCAGCAATTGTAAGGTTAGGAAATTTCGGCTTTACAGAGGGAACTTAAGGTGAGTCGCATGCCCACCATATAGATATCAGTCACCATCGTTGTGCGTTCATTCGAGAACTACTAAGCAACGGGGAGTTGAACACTACGTACAGGAGTGAATTTTGCGGACATCTGCTGCAAAACTTTGAATCACTGTCTCGCTCTTAGTGATTGTTATAAATTCGCAATTACGGCAGGGTCATCTATGCTTTCGATGTTCTCAATAATGAGTTGTTTTTCTTGCGGCTTTTGCACTCATTGCGTATTGAGTAATCATGTTGCATCAATCGATCTCATCTCACTACATCACTTCCCGCCTCCTGTTCGTGAAACCACCGCACACTCCTTAAGAAGACGGCAGTCTGTAAAACCACATCAGTCGATTCGGTTTGGCAAGTCAACATTTAACCAGCAATTTCTGACCGACGATAAGCCGGTCATTCTTCGATCGACTGGTGAACTTTTAAACATTCACCACTTACCCCCCACTAGTTGAACTAGCCAGTGGACATAACTGAGCTCGTCAAAAAGTCAATTCGTCGAAAGTGCCTAAGAGACCAGACCGCTGTGTCAGCGGAGATAGAGTTCTACAGCGGTTAGTTTTTTGCCTCAGTGACATCACACAGTTATGGCGCTGAGTGCACGCTGCCGTTACATTAGATCTCTCAATCGCCGGTTTAGAGTGTTTCTAACGGGCGCTTTGCGCCAATTTTAATGTCGTTTCTGGTAGCACCAGTCGTTTTCTGCTTTGGTTAAGATGACGTCTTATTTCCTGATAAAAATGACAATTTAAGCTTCCTGTTATGGTGACCATACTGTTTGACTAACAAAGCATGTTGTGCGTTAATATGCATGTCTCTTTTCTAAATGAAATATCAGCTGCACAAATAAGTCGAAGAGTATAAAGCTGCAAATATTACTAGATTACACTTTGTTTTGCTTGAAACGCTAGTTTTCGCTCGACTTGCTAATTAATTCAATTTTTTAAAAACTAAAAATCTCCAAATACACGCGTCTCACTCCAAATATTCGGCGTCAGAATTTTCGATTTCTCGAAAAATTACATCACAACAACGGGAAAACTCTCATCGTTGCTGTTTCTTTGGCGAGCTGCAGCTGCTCTTTGTTGTCATCTCTCTTTCGGAAACATGCTGAGTGTTGGGCAGAGTGGTGTTTGCTAAAATTGGGCTAACTACTTTGCATTCAGTCGTCTGTACGAGCTGAATACGTTAACGGGTAATCCTTGCTGATGGGCAAAAAGAATCGACCTAAACCTTACGTAGAAAAAAGCGCAGTGTTCCACCAACAGAAATCCCACTCAGTTGGCAAATGGACTTCGATATTTCATTTCGTCAACACTGCGGCAACAGCGTTTTGAAAAATGTATTCGCTTTTCACGGTCGACGACCTATTTCATCGCAGAAAACTGATGATAGTTTAGAAAAGTGCACTCCATGGAAGGTCGCTTCTGCCGAATTCGCGTTTTATAATGCACCTCCAAAACGATGCCATTATTGGCGTGCTCAGCGGAATGTCGCATTACGACTGCCTTATTTATGCCCGCCTCATTTAGCAGCACTCTTGCCACATTAATCTAACCTCAGCAGTTCTCTTTTGTTAGCCTCTGCGATCGCTGAAGAAAGACTAACTCCTCAACTCATTGAAATCCATATTAGGATACTGGTAACGTTGAAGCATTTTCAGGTTTGTATCCGGACAAAAGGATTTTTTGTGTTTCAAAGAACGAATAATACGCAGGTCGCAGTAATTGCTGCGATGATGGTCAGGAAAACACAATTTAGCTGTCGTCATTTCGTTGTTGCAAGTGCAGTTAGTGTATTAGCAGTTGGCTAATATTAATAGACGACGATAACGATCGCACTATGTTATCGTTTGTTAGAGATCCTTTTCGAGCGTTTTCTGTCATTCTTATGGCCGATACGAATGAATGCATCAGTCGATATTGTGAAACGACAAAGTTTTTCTTCCGCTTTATGAATATTTTATGCTAGGTTTGAGTTCCTTTCGCTTGCTAGTCGTATCCTTTTGAAATACGTCAGCTTCAAAAGGAATTAAAATGTCGAGTGTTCACTCTTGACACTGTGCATAATTCGGCTTTTCGGAGTAATCCACAAAGGTGTCACTACTAATCCACACATTGAAAATTGAGCACACTCTAACCACATTATATTATTGCTGCTAACGTTGTTGCATTCAGAAGTTTCTAGCCGCTTAATTCGGTGAAAACGTTTGTTTCTTTTGTTCGTGTTTCGCAAACAAGAATCACATGCAAGGTCATAGCCGTTGATAATCTTTGTTCACGACTTAATTATTTGTTTGGGTTAATTTTTGAACGAGAACGTCGGTAAACGAAATTCTTGAAATATTGAGGCAGTAACTGTTGTATCTTTCATATGGTCTTCCACAAGAATTATCCTAACGCACTTTTGAAAGTTTGTATTCGTTTGCCGTATTTATGTTTATGGCTTTTCTTGCTGCAAATTTTCCTTCACGGCTTTTTCAACCGAGTGTCTTGAGTCAAACTGAATTTTTTTTGAATTGATGCGTACGAAAACGTGCTATGAATCTGCAAAAAACTGACTTTTTTATGAGGCATTGCAGCCACTTATGTTCAATCATTCTGGATGCTTCCCATCACATATGGTACTTTGATTCAGATATTGGTTGTTAGGCCGCACTCCAACGTGGTACTACGTGGTATTACATGCCTGTAACAAAGCTCACCGGGGCCGCGATTGCTTTCAAATTTCACAATTTTTATCATGTTTCTCGATTTATTGCGATTAGTTTTTCTCGCAAAGGTTTAGAGGTTTGGTTTCTCAAAAACGATTGCTCATCCTAGAAACGCGTGCGACAGGACTACGCACATGGTCTTCGCCATGCTTAACAGTTGCTTGGTGATCCTTTCGAAATGAGAATTCATCGAGGAAGAGGATGGTTTCGCTTTCCCCTCTCTCTAATCCCATGATGAAAGCAGCCGGAGACACAACCTCATTTATCGGGATTTGTTTTTTCTGAAACGCTATGGCACTGTAAAAGTGAATGCAGTAGTTTCTGGTGATCTCGGTTTGTTCCATTTATTTTCTGGTGACTTTATTTTTTTGACTCATTCAACCGCACGCATTCTACGGCAGACAAAAACGCTCCGATTCAGGCAGCTTTTTTGAACGCTGGAACTTTCCTCGGTGACACTGCAGCATGAATCGCATCGTTACGCGTTGCTTGTCGGCGCATAATGCTTTGATCGCAATGTGGATGAGAACGGTCTTAGATAGCGCAACTTTCATTTAAGAATATTCAGGTGATTAGCAACAAATATTCATTGGTGGCCGATGTGCTGGTTCGTTCTTGTGTGCTTTTGGCACGAGAACATTCATAAAGGATGTGACATGTTGATGCCTCGTCAGAAGTGGAAACATCATTTTGCATAACGCGAAACAGCGGCAATTTTCCAAGGACTGCGTCTTTCTTCCTGACTCTTCCTTCTGACTGGTAGGATTGCATGCTTTTTTGAGTGTTCCTTTTCATGACAAGACTGCATCCTTTTTTGACCGAGTCTTTTCATTCTCACAGGGATGCATAGTTCTTTCTGAGTCTTTCTTTCTTTGAACGCAATTCTGCAAACACTGAAGACTGTGGGCAATCTTACAGCATAGCGGTTGTGAAAAGTGAACAATACGAAGTGTTTTTCAAAAGGAGTAGTTTTTTTCAGGAGAACTGATCTGTGTCCCATACGCATTATTCGTGGTTAAGTATAACCAGAAAAAGGATTAGCCGACATTTGATGTTGTCGTTAATTGGAAATAAATTGAGAGTATGTTATTCGCTGAATTTGGCATGGAAACCAGAAAGGAATTTCAACAAGAAGGTTTCAAATGAGAATCCCCATCGAGGGCTTTTAATAAATTCATCACAGCTCACTATGTAATTTATCTACTGATTTATGAATATGTACCACTCCATACACTTGTTCTTGTTATTTCGTCGCACATTCTGCCGGGAATGAAACTTAACGTAATTTATCCCTCCTTCTATAATCCTTTTGTTCTACCACTTGTCCATGACGCCTTTACGCACATCTGCTTAAATCTACTGGTGCATCGAATTCGCTTCCCTCTTAAGGGCACCACTATGCACCACACGTACTTTGCCTTGTAACTGCTCTTGCTTTAGTCTCCCCTCAGCTAGCTCAGTTATTATAACCTCGAAGTATGCACAGAATTTTTTTTTCACGACATATGTTCACCGTAAACGGTCGTACAGCTCGCGGAGTAATCATAATTTTAGAGGAAGGGTTCTTTTTCAAGAAACCCTTATTTTCCTAGAAGTTAGTAACAGCAATCGTGTAGACGTTTCTTGTAACGATCTCTGTTGGAGTGCGTTTATTTCGTTTGGGAACTTGTTCAGCTGCCATCTTCAAGAAATCAGTGATTGTGATGAATTAAAGGCATTTTCCAGAAATGCCTTTTGGCATCTGCTAATTATCCCTCTAACACTGAAATCTAATGAAGCCATAGAACTGTCTCACACTGGACTCTAAGAATAAAGGAAAATTTCAATAGTCTTCTACATTCTATTAGGCAGGATGGTGTTCTACTTAGTGCAAATCAGTGCTATACGCTGCTCCTCATCATCTCTGGAAAGTGCAGATATAAAAGGGGGAAAGCTAATAAAGGAGTGGAAAATTGCTACAGATAGTAAGATGGGCCAAAACGTTTCGTTTATTTGGAATAAAAAATGCGACATTCGAAAAGGGTTAAATGAAAAACACCATCTTACAAAAAGCGTGTGCATTTTTGAGAAAGAGTGCTTCGCTTTGCTCGAGAAGCTTCATCGGCTCATTTTCGTGGGCATCATACCTGTTTTGCTGCGGAAATCATGATAGTTTTAGAGATGAGTTTCGGGAAGAAATGGTGATTTAATTCAAGATTTCATCGGTATTCGCAAGAGGTATGTTCGCTTTAAGTGGATCGCGAAAAAAATGAGCAAAAACATGCCGTTTTTCGTTGCTGGAATGAAACGATGCTTGGAAAAAATTGGCGGCAAGGAATGGCTTTGAGAGCAGCTGTCAAAGCCGTCTAATTTTTTGATGGAACGATGATGAATGTGCGTTTGTGAGAGGCGACTTGAAGAGGGGTGCTGTGTTGTTTTGTGTTGTCACAGAGAATCTTAAAACTCTAGAAGGGCAAAATGCTTTCACAAATGCAAAAGCGATTTTTTCCACGGAAAATGCTGCATAGCCATTTAGTAAGAACGAAGTGTGGGCGTATGGGTCCTTGAGGAAATCATTCGTTATTTGTGCTTCCGCAAATAGTAGTGGAAAATTCTGATGCCTTTCGATTATAGTTTTTTCGCCTTTATTGAGGGACAGTTTTCCTCTCATAGGCGTGTAGTAAAAATGAATTACTGCGCTGTGGCAAATGATAGAAAATGCAAACGCCCTAAAATAGCACGCTAGAAAAAGAAGCGCGTTGTCCTTTTTTTACGCAAATCGCTGTGCTTATTCTAGCTTTTTTGAGGTGGATGAAAATAATACCATCATTCATGAAACATGTAGTGATAACTGAACCAAATTTTGGGGAGGAATATCTGCTAAAAGCGGTTTTGAGCAGTGCAGAGAAAAGCAAGTTGAGTTGGCTGGCTAATTGGAAAGCTGGGATTGATGTCTGATGCTTGAGAGGATGGTTGGATTTCTTAGTGGAAACAACTATAATAAGAATGTGAAAAAAATATGCGAAAAATATGAGCTTACCAGAAACAAATCTCGTCTAATGGCACAGATGCTAGAAATATGCAAAACAGTGGGTTTCACTTGAATAAAACAAGACAACGCGTTACGAGATGAAAGTAAACATGCTGAAGAAACTCAAGGAAAAGCTCTCTTTTGAAAGGAATCTCAAATTGTTCAACTTGCCGAGCTCATCCGAACCGTGCATTTTGAATATGTGTGCTGAGGATAATGATCTGAACTTTTCATTTTTTCATCGCGGCATCCAACTTTCAAATACGATGTTTTATAAATTAAGATAGAAAAATAGAAAAATATAGGCCATTTTCTTCAGCACATTTGATTCTACTGTGCATGTTGAACTGCTTGAGCAATGAAGGTTCCTCCTTCCAAATTTGTCTGAAAGGCTATTACCATCGCTCTACAAGTCATTTAAATAGCTGCCGAAAAAGGCGAACCAGGGAGACTGCGCCGATAGAGGTTTTTGGACTCCCAGCAAGTAAGACCTTGGTATCAGTGAATGAACGACAACGGAGCGCGGGCACTGAAAAACTGCTCAACGCTTCTGGGGGTGCTCTTGTCGGTTTATTAATTGATAATGTGATCAGGGCGCATAGGTTGGTATTTCGCGCATGCAGACTTTTTTGGGGTCAACGATAACATTTACCAAGTTCCATGCCCCTGCTTGGTAAGTTTGAATCTTTGAACTTTTGGAATCGTTTTTCAAATTTTAATGATATTCGCATAAACGCAATAAAAAACCATGCGTGTGCTCCTAACTTAGGGCAAAATACTTGCCATAATTACCGGAGTGGCTAAATTCGAAACGATATGTGGAGAAGGCAGAAAAAAGCGCTTCTTCATGGATGTCAATTGCGCCATTTCTAATGACAGCGGTGAAACTGCGAGAGAAAATTAAAACGTAACGAACATTTGTTGACTGGGAAAATTGGTAACGAACACTTCGAATCCATCAATGCGGTCGGATGATGGTGGAGGAATGCTCAAAGCGGTCTGGCTTCCATTTGATAATGCGATGCATCGAATGAGGATTTCATGTTCAAGTCATTTTTATTTCGAAGGCATATTGAGATTGAATGTGCTTTCGAAAGCCATCTGTGTTTGAAGGCATGTTGACGTGCTGAGGGCATAAGAGCACGAATGTCGAAAGCAGCACCATAATTGCTTGCTTTATAACGACCTGCAGAATGTTCCGGTGGACAAAATGGCGAAACAATTAAACTAGCTCCCACTACTTGCAGATCTCTCTTGAAACAATCATCAGCTCATTTGGAATGAATGCTACAAAAGTAGTCACTTACTGCTCTGTCATCTCTCGGAAAAGAAGCCGAATGATGTGTAGCAACCAGTGGTGTCGCAGCCATTTCAACCCATCAAGTCAGCTGTTGAGGTGAATATTCGAAAACAAAAACCAAGCAATGCCTAGTATAGTTCTTTCAAAATGCAGAAAAGTTGCCAGAAATTATCGCTACAAAACCTGGCAAAGATGAAATAAGAGTCTAGTTTGTTAAACCATTTTTTTACATCCGTTCGATATTTCCGAGTCACATGCCAGAGGGGCATTATGCAGTTTGATGAGTGTAGTCTACGCCATAGTTGAATTTGTGCCGTCAGTTTCCTTCAGATTGGTTTCATTGGTTTCAGATGCAACATTTGAAAACGCCATAAAGTTTTCTCATGAAAGTGGCTCTGTGGTACGTTAGGTACGACTTTAAGGCAGGTTTTTGCTGATGTAGTGCAGAATCCTTTGGTTTCGTGAATAATAGCTATGTTAGTTTTATTACTGTTTTCAGATATTCCAACATCCAGCTGAGCTGAGAAACTGAATTGCAAAAGTGCATCTCATGCCGGCCTGTCTGCAACTTCCATGTTTACTAGTTAATGCTGGATGCGTTAGCTCGTGTTTACAAAAATCAAGCTGACATTTCGGTAAGCAGTAGGCTCCCAAATGTTGTCGAGTGTCTTCAGACGTTGTTGTGTTTCACAGATTTTCCGCAAGAAAAACAGGAACGAACTATGTGGGAAAGCTTAACATATTTGCGCATACAAATGGTTGACGTGCACAAATTGGATTGTTTGGTGGAGGCAGCGAATCATCGCTTTGCTTTGAAGTAACCAAGTATTCTAACCAACTCATCATGATGCACACTTGAAACGAGTACTTAACAGTGGGCAAGAGAAAGGGGTCACAAAGAACAATCGGCATCATCGAAGGTTGTGTTCGGGCACGGTGCACACGTCGGGTGGTGTTGTTTTAGCGATTATTCAACTAACCTGTGCGTAATAGGGTAACTCATGCGCAAGTGTGTCGCGTTTGTGAGTTTCATCGGAGGCGGCAAGCCCAGTGCGAAATGGCTAGGCTGCTCCGGTGGGTGCTCACCCGCGAACCACCTGCTCTCGGCTCTTCATCCCGGTGCCACCTAACCGCCATCGTGTGCAAATTCGGCTAGCTGCCTTGAGGCGCGCACTCAACTCACTCTCTAATTGTGCTCAAATGCGCAAAGTTCAGGACGAAGTAAGTTTGCTGCTGAGGGTGTTCAATGCAATCTATACCGCGTGTGCGCACGATCGGTCATCTGCCAATTCGGCTCATTCATTTGAGTCAACGACTGCAGCGTTTTTGTTCAGATTCCCATTTACCTCCACTATTTCTCATTTGTCGTGCGCAGGGTCGGCACATCCCCAACTGTAGTGCTTAGCCTGAGCATTTAATGCTCAAATATATTTCTCTATAGGCGATTCGCGTCGAAATATTTGCAATCATTGTTGGTTGTTAGCTGCGCACTTATTATCTTGTGGTATTGCTTGTACGCTGAGCAAGTGCTGCCTTCAGCGACGGCGATGAATGTCAATTACGGAATCGCATTTCAAATCACCCCTTTTTTCAAATGGGGCTATCAAACGGCGTCGAATAAATTGTAGTCGAAATTTGAGTCTCCCATCTGTTCCAACTTGAGAAATCATTTAGTTTTGCAATTCGTCTTTGGACGTAGGATGGAGCACCTGAGAAGGTCAAGGAACTGTTCAGACTAAGCCTTAACGCATCAAAAATAGTGAAAAAATAGCGTGCGGCTTATTGAAAGGGGCAAGAGGAGATGAGATCTTTTTGATTAATGCAGCTGACACAGCGTAATACTGTGTCTTGTTGCAGTTTTGCAACATTGACAAGTTCTCGCTTTCTCATGTTCTCTCCAGCGAACGATACGTTATTCAGTAAAACTCTATTTGTGGTATGTAAGTGCCGCCTTACTACCTTGCTTCGTTGGACTTGGGCCAGGCAATGTGCGGCAGTATGCTTTAAATGTGGGAATGATTAGAAAACACCATGTTATATATGAAGGAACAACCTGGTAGAATGCAGAGGCTTGCTAAACGTGATGTCACTCGCTTAGCGCTCGGCCATGTTCGTGAATTGGGCACTTCGCTCGGTGCGCGATTCGCTCATACAGGTGGATCCCCTCGCGGCGGCGATCGCCTACAAGGGTCAACGTAAAGCGATGCCCCCTTCGGCGATCGCGCACACACCGCTACTGCTTCAGTTCACACCGTTCGGGACCGCAGCTTTAGGTGAGTATATTTGTTCGCTATGTCCATCTTCTCTCTGGCGAGTGCTACAGTGATCCTTTGCTTATTATCCGGCCACATTTTTTGCCAATGCATTTTTCATAAGCGACGGGTCGCTGTCATGCTCGCTTTGTGAAAAGCTGATGCCAGGAGAAAAACTGCCAATGCAACAAGCCATCATAAAATGCGCAGCTTGTTTACTACGGTATTTGAGAGCTATAGTCGCAAAGTGTGTTACATATCTGTATTTCATAACCTTGTGGCATCGTCAGCCTTTCTGTTAGCGGCCCTAAAAGAGTTCTTACACTGTGATTAAGATAATGCAAAACTCGCCAGTTCAAAGAAGGCATAAAAATCGCTTCTTCTAAGCAAATCCAACCCCTCGTTGTTTTTTCAATCTATTGACGAAAGCCGCAATTACAGCGCTATTTCGCATGCTTTCGATTCCTCCATGAGGCGTAAAAAGCGCTTAGCGCTTTCTTCACTTCATACGAACAGCGATGCATGCATTCACTTTGGAAATCACCGAATGGATACATAGTCAACTGATTCATCTCTTAGAGTAAAAATATGACATTCAGTGAGTCCAGAAATGATTTGATCATTTGAGTGTATCCCACTGAGGCGAAATCTGCGAAGGTAAGCGAAGAGTGCGACTAGACGACGTCTCTAGCGTTTCACCTCTTTCAAGAACTTTTTTTTTCACACTTCCTACTACTCATCATAACTTGGCATTCGATTTTTTTTCTCATTCCTCATTGTTTTACTAATCATTCTCGTTCTTTTACACACTTTCTCAAGGCGATTTCATGTGCATCTGAGTTCAAATCTCGAAGGAGTTACTTGTTTTTGCCCATATGGGTGGTCGTTTTGTGTAGCGATTGCTTTAATTGAAATAACGTGGAGCAGATATGTTCATAAATTAATAATGCAAGGATCAGCGCCTTAGTAGAAAAACCGCAAAGCGATCTGGGCGATGACTGTCTACATGTGCTGATAAGGGATGCAGCTGACGACGACCGATCGTCGAATCGTCATGGCAATCACGCGTCAAATGGTGTCTTAAATGTTTGACGACCTTACGCCTGAGTTGCGCAGCGTTAATGCGTCAGTGTGCCAACACGAACAAGCTGTTTTGTTGCATGAATGGGTGGGTGGGATTTCTGGCAGAGCTCTGTCGACAATAGCGGCGACTGCTGTGTCGTCGGATAACGATAATGCCTCGCCAATCGTTTGTTTGCATCAAAAGAGGAGAGTGTGAGCATCGCCGCGCAGAAAGGGGCAACCATGTGCTCGTTGCTGAATCCGAATTATCAACCGGGGAATATCACAAAACCAATGAACCGCTTAAAGATAGGCGCATTTCTCGCTGAAAGGGGATGCAACAATCGGCATCATGTTTCTATACTTACGCAACACTCTATGAGCATGCTGAACTCTTCGGCTGTTTGGAATATCCACAGTTGATGTTTTTGCTCACATATATTAAATAGAAAATTTTGTTTTCTTGAAAATGGAAGTGCCGTAGGAAAATTTATGACCCTTTTATGGCATATTTGAATTTCCACGAACGCATTATTAGACGAGCATGCCTTGTATTTTTCAACATACGGCATGATCAAAAGGCCGATTTCCGAGCTGCAAGCTTTGTGCGGAATTTTTTGTGTTTTGCTGATTTCTGAAGCGAAGGAAGAAGTTGCGTAGTGAACGGTGATAGCGATCAATGACGTTGTCAGTGCAATCAGCATGATGTAGCACAACAACATTCGGCACCGAAATCTCGAATGATGTAGATAGAGAATTATTTTAAACGAAAATATGTTCTGCCATTTTCCTATAATGGAGAGCCATTCTGTCGCCAACTTACCTCTGTTCCAGCGAGTTCAAGAATCGACCAATGTGAATAGCCCACGGGATCGTCGCCGATTGGGCACTTTTTTGAACAGTTGGAAATGCAGATCAGCCTTTTTCAGTGTGCACATAGTAACATTTTGACAGGTTTATAATCTCACTCTCACTTACTTTTACGGGTTGCGTTGTTGCCGGACTCGACTCATAGCGGTTTCTCAATAAGCCATTGTCGTCGGTAAGTTTATCTGTAATGTATGTTCATTTTGAACCTGATCTATAGGTCTCCACTGAAAGGGCTGTAGTCACTAGAGAAAGTGGAGAGACAACGAATTTTGGAAGCTTCATAGGGAATTCAGGAGGCAAAACTCAAGCTGAAATCTTTGAAGAATAGAACGATTCACGAACATTTTGTTGCCTTACAAATCTTATATTTCTCATGATCTTTCATCGCTTATAATCTCGGAAAGATGTGCTCAACTCGCATCAAAGAAGAGCGATCAAGTGGTTCTCCTGCCGCTGCGAATGGAGGCCACCGTCTTTGTTGATGTTGCGATTGCATTTGCACTACTTGCCTCGATTCCGTGAAATCTCAATTCTAGCTTGTGTCACACCTCATTAGTTGCTTGTAAATTGAATGATTTATTCAGGAACTGCCTGAGGTAGGTGCACCAAAAGTGTATTTCATTCACGACTAAGAAGTACTTGGTTTCCAAATTCCAATCTATCCCCGCTCAAAGGAATTGAAGTAGCAAAAGTGTCTATTTTTGACCAGATATAAATATTTCCGGAAGCATTTGGCAGACATTTAGAACTGAGAATGATCAATAAAAGCAATGCCGAGTAGGATGTACATGCGTATGGCTGTGAACGATCGTAGGCAGATGGCGCCTAAAATCGAGTAAACTGGAGTCAGATGTGCGTAATACCAGCCTATTGCCACACAATAAGCGATGAACTAGTGTGGCAGTCAGCCGTCTTTATAGAATGCCCATGTTCAGTGCGCATGCGTTTTCGCTAAGTGCATGGAACAGCTGCAAATATTTCTGAATCTAAGCTCCATATCCACGCCAAACCCGCACCGATTCAGAAACAAAATCTGTTCGGACGGCTCTTGTGAAACCTCGAAAGACGCAGTGGGAGGGAAACAACAAAATCTTGCTAGGTTGCACCGTCTGCGCCAACTGCGACAATTTTTGTTGTATTGGCGGAATGATGAAAATGACAATTAGGAAATACGAGGAACAATGGTTGATGGAGAATACCCAGCGACAGTGTTTGATGGCAGTGGTCGATAGAGTCTCAATGAAGGAGCTGAATGTTTCTGTCTGAAGTAGCGGATGGATTTTTATTACATTGAATGGGAAGTGCTCTTGAAAGAGAAAGCATTGAGGCGAAGAGTGTAGCAAGTTGTCGAGGGGTTCTCGACGAAGCCATTTTTGTGTTGCCAAGTTGTGCTGTTTCCACTCGGCAGGGTTCTGTAGTGGCGCAATGCTACAATCCGTTTCGCAACATTTGATGACCGAACATAACCGTGGTGAGCCAGAACCACGGAAGATTTCAACACTGACTTCTCCGTCCTCATTACTGCGTGAAGCTTTGCTCACTCCTACGTACACGACTGCGCTAGCCGTACCTACAACAGGTTTGAGTTTTACCTTCACTTGCATTCATATGTTCTTCGCACTTTTCTCGGCTTCCTATATCCTCAAGGAACCCGCCGTCAGGGATATTCAAGCCAAGCCGGAACAACTGGCCGTTGGACGTTGAGAGTGATCGGTGCATGCGCCTGTTTGATCATCAGCTAGGAAGGGAATATTGTCAACATCCTGTTCATAGCAGTTTATCTTTGTCATTGAACGATATCGCAGCACTCTGCGTTGTGTTTTTGCGCATACCGTTCAAGCTTGAAATCGGCGATCCTCTGTGGCTGGATTATGGGTATGTGCGAATATGAAGGAGACAGAATGTTTTCGCATATCGTCTTTTCAGTGCCGGGGACGCCGTCAAATTAGTTTCTCCGTCAATTCCGCATCGACCCTATTCAGTCATAATCTGAAATTAGACTTGGCGATTGCTTCAGGCGCCATCTACAGTGCTGCCATCATGCCTTCTTCCACCGCTTTGTGCCGTCATTCTTGAATTTTCGAAGTGTTTTATGCATCCACAAAAATCCTGAAAGATGTAGTAGCGGAAGATAAGTAGTACGTTATGTTTTGCCACAAGAATTGAGCTTTAGCAAATGCGGGAGATCTTTATTATAATCTGTTTTCGCCATAGTCCGCAGCCCGTGCAATAATGCATCAGATAGCGATTAGCAAGCTTGCAAAGCACCCCTCATCGTAACCTCTGTCTTATGATATCTTGTCACACCGTCTAGTGATCACCATTCCTTACGCCTTACAGTATCCATGTACCAGCATAAGTGCGTTATCCTTTTGGTGATGCGTTGCCAATTATTTTGGTGATTTGCGAACCATAGAGGGTGACGCCTTCTAAGAAATGCATATCGTATTCATCGTGTCAAGGGTGAATGGCTATCGTCGTGACACTGCAGTTCTTCAGAAGAGCAATCGTGGTCAGAAGTGAAGCGATATGCGTCGTAATTCCGAAAACTACAAAGAAACTACTGTATTTTGCTCTGGTTGTCCTCTTCAGGATTCATTCCCATTGTTTTCGACCCATTTACCTATGCGTTGAATGTCAGTTCTAGGACATCATAACATCTGTCATTATCATTCAAATGCTTTGCGATCACAAAACATTTATAATTTTATAATTGAATAGAAGGAAACGCTTCTCACTGTCTCACTTGATGCACACTTTTCGGGCGAGGGTAAGAAGAAAATTAAGAAGGTTATTAGGACGTGCTTAAACTTCTGCACTTCTGAAAGGCCGCATCATTGAGGGCGATTAAAGATTGAAGAATTGCTGATTAAGGAATCAGAGCTGTGCTTCAATGAAATGGAGTTTAAACATCAGCAATTTGAATTTCGTATTCAGCAAGGTGAAATTCGGTAACGGCGTGAGGTGCGTAATGTGACATGATGTGTGGTAGAAGCAGAG
>JAARMF010000080.1:2748-14957 GCA_022844705.1 Toxascaris leonina
ATGTAAGGAAATGCAG
This sequence comes from Toxascaris leonina, assembly GCA_022844705.1. NCBI lineage: Eukaryota > Metazoa > Nematoda > Chromadorea > Rhabditida > Ascarididae > Toxascaris > Toxascaris leonina. The sequence goes on from JAARMF010000080.1 coordinate 2,765, forward strand.
GGAATAACTTCGCATACGAATGAACGCGTAGAAGAAGCAGAAGCAATAACGGAAGCAATGTTTAAGCTCATGATGCGTTTTTTATACTCATGGTGTATTAGCAGAAGTGGGTGAGGAATTGATGCGTCATCATCTCACTATTTTTTCAAAACTGAGTGGTGTTAAATCGGTCATCGGAAGTCTAATGGCAGAAAATTAAATTCAGCTGCGCAAATGCATCAATCCGATCCTTTTTGGTAAAACACATGTAAGTGTAAAGACGCACGAAGACTGTAAAGTGAGCTGCAATTATAAGGAAAGTTACATAATTTGCGGTCCTTTAGACTTTTTATCATGGACCATTGCATCTTATAAATAATCGACTGAGCGGTCGCCATCCAGGTTATCTTCCTCGAACTATGTTCCTTCCCTCTAAGTATGATATGTGGTTAAAGCCAGACAATTTTAAATGCTGCTTTTTACTCCGTTCGATTATCCGCACCTACATGCGCACAACATTTTCTGGTCATTATGCAATGGTTGTCACCATGTGGGCAGTTATAAGGCGAGAACTGCTGATGTTCTACGGCGATAAACACAGTTTTGAAACGTGTTTGTTTGTCTGAATCGACATCTCTGAATGGGTAATCACATGAATCGAAGTAGAATCTACATCAAATCCTTCGCCTTTAGTTGATGAAGAAGGCTATCCTGATGACACAAGAATGCCGACCATGGAAGAGGCACACTAGAGCGTCAGGTAAGAGATAAGGATATGCCACGCCGGATGAAAAGAATGAAGTCGATCATAAAAATAACATGCGCTTGTATCAATGGTCATAGCACTCACTCGCAGCAATCGTTTCTAAAGCCTCCTTCGTCACCTTAACGCTGCACTATCTGCATACAGCATGATGGCCCAATCAGGTAAACTCAACACCTCCCAAGTCAGGAGTACTGTTACTTCGAACGACGCTCGCAGATCATGGGCAAAGTGGGTCTCAAATTGAATTACACACTTATTTATTTCATGTCTCGAAGTAGGGTAACATACAAAGGTCTCTGCGCATGACCTGTGAGCAGTAAAACGTTTGCAAAGGCACTATCGAGGTGAGTAGATGTGCAAGCGGCAATAGTATGTGGAGCGGAGTAGATCTCTCCTATTCTCATACAACTTCATGCATACAAGAATGCTGCGACACACTTGAAAAAGGAACCGACGGCACCATGTTTTCCACATTTCAAAAGCAGTTTTTCATGACTAACATCGAAAGCTTTAGCATGACCAGCGCGCACAGTTTTGGTCTGAGCTTTCATATTTAACGAAGATGAAAGGACGAAGATTCAGCGAAGATTCAGCGAAGAAAAGAAGCGGAGGCATTAGATGACGACCAACATGAGGGCTCCAAAAACGGGAAGTTGAAATCCGATCCCCTTCACCCTAAGCGGAAACCACGAGTAGCGTAACAGGATAATATGAATGAACAGAGGCAATGAAAAACGAGAAAACAACATATTTTTCTTCTGCCCAAGTCTGCGACAGCATATTTCAACGTGTCTGAAGTGCACCTTCTCGTACTATCCGTACTGTTTTCATTTGCGTCCTACATGTCCCACTCCATAATGTTATAATATACCCACGAAACAAGCATTATTCAACTTTTGCAAGGAGCACGACGCCTCCTTAGAGGAGGCGAAAGAAATGTACATGACTTCGTAATCACCAAGGATCATGCACTTTAGATGGCAGGTTTGAAGCGAGCAGCATGAACGACTTCAGGAGGTGGCGCTGATTTTTTGATCACATCAGTTGTCCTGTTCACGGATAGCAGGCGATCGCAATGACCCATCATTGTTTTTGCACCATTCTTTGAAGAGGAGTGAAAACTATGCCTAACACAAATGTTTTCGCTGCGCGCATGCGCGTATTCTTATGCGCGTACTCAGATACACGTATATCTTCCAGTGACGCAGAAATAGTATGAAATGCCTGCTTAATTCTGCACAGCGCAGCCCACATTTGTCACGTTAAATTGTTAGCTCGTTAACGCAGTTGTTATTATCCTCTTGCGTACCGAGTGCTCATAGGTATCAGTGCTGTGCGGAAAGTCTCCTTCTATTGTCGGTTGCTCTCATCAACGTAGTCACGTGGTCATAAGATTTTCGTGGCGTCCACAGCCTTCCCCGCGCCTCTGGAATTCTATGCAATTATTGGCCTCCACTACTGTAGTCCTATCATCAAAATACAAGATATTTTGCTTCTCATAAGCGAACCAGCTAACTGGACCTTTCAGGCAAAAGGATACTAAATGGACGAGAATTACGAGCCTCTCGGCGATGTAGGAGAGGCAGCAGTTCCACCTCCACCTGGCTTGCCACCACCTCCGCCTGCTCCGCCGCCTGATGCGCCTCCTGTTGCTCCTATGTCTCCTGCCTTGCCTCCAACATCACATGGTCCAGCTGGTCCAGCAGCACTGCCGCCTGCAGATGGTACTCCACCGGCTCCTCATGCTCCATCATCATCACCCGGAGTGCAACCACCGTGCAATACATTCGACATGGATGCAGACGCTTATGCACAACGTAATGAGCCGAGCTTAATTTGATGCGCATCTTGTGGTATGGTTAGCCCTGAAGACATACTCATAACAACACCTCGAGTTTTTTTAGATAGACGTTGTGAGGTGTTTTTCTTTTCAAAGTGAGTTGCTCAATAAGTTTCCAGGTGAAATGTGCCGTTCCTAAGATGATTCAGTTTCAAACCATCTTACGGCTCATTACTGGAGGATGAATTTCCTTGGTTTCTCCATCCGAACATTACTTACTCCTTTCCTTCCTGGGCAAATTGGGCTACTTCTGCCTGGAGAAATATTCTCGGTCGTCAGCACGGGAAATTTGCTTGAGCTGCTTCAAAGTCTGAGTGCGATGGGGGACTTCCTATTACTTCTATTACTGAGAAAGATGAGGGAACACCGAGAACACTAGATCTTGCAAGAAAACGAAAAGTGAATGACAAGATCAAGTGGTAACATGAAGCTGAACTGTTGCAGTTGGGGATGCGATTCACGAGAGCGTCCGGATTTTCTGAAATAGTAGCTACGCCACTAGCACCTCTACCCTTAGCAGCTTCATACGGTGCTAGTAGGGAGATTGTGATGACTGAACTGCAAGACTGACACATCAACCAGATACAGCACTACGGCTGACACTTGTAGATTTGTTTTAACACAACTGGTCGTGAGAGACAATCGGTTTGCTGACTTCTGGTTCGCGTTTGAAAGGGGTCAACATCCACCATGCACAGACTGAAACGACTTGTGAGCGCAGTTGGATGGTATATTTAGGAGACCAATGTACAAACGAAATTAACTCGGATCTATCTTCGAATGCCGATGAAAAACCAAAAGGTTACGAGCAAACGCGTAGTTTACATGGAATTTTACATTGGAGGATAGAGAACGCTTGTTGTATGATTCCTAACGCTTGCAGTGACACTCAACTTCTTTCTACCAATCCATATAGGAAGCAAGTGAGGTCTAATCTGGGTTATTACATATTTGCCTACTGCAGCAAAAAATTTAGCTGCAAAGCATTTGAAAGGTGACTGTACCTGGGAAAGGCGTACCAACACATGTATAAAGGCGACTGCTAATGCATCATTTTCGGAGGGGTCATTATCCTCAAAGCGCGGGCGCTTGGGAACCAAATTCCCATCGCGTCACTGGACCACGTGGGCGGACCATGATTTCTCCGATCCACAAAGATAGCTCATTAGCTTTGGGTCACGATGAAGCCCATGTTCCTAAATTCCCCAGCCACTGCAGCTGCCTTTCTAAAACCAGGACCCCTGGCATTGGAGCCGTGATTTCCTCATGTGCGTGAGGATGACAAGAAAGTAAATCTTACCATCGCCAGCTGACGAAAAATTCTCCATCGAGACGGTCTTTGGGGGGAACCTGGTGATGGATTTTAGGAGAAAAGCAATGACTAGTTGCAGAGGAGCATACCCGAGTACAATGGATGTAGTCAGAAACCACAATGGAAAAGGTGATAGGCTGGAGCTGGACGAGTACAACGTCGGCATCTTAGAAAGAAAGTCGCCCATACGCAGTCGAACAAAATATCCGTATCTTACAGAGTCAGCAGTTAAGCGCTAAAGTCCAGAAAAAGCCGGGAAAAGATGCTTTTTAACTGTAATATTTCAAGGGGAAAACACACTGAAGAATGGAAACTTGTGAACCTAACCATCATATACAAGGACAACGGTGGCCTAGCTAGCGGAAATTCTTCAAACTTTATGCTTGCGCACAACGTAATGTTGCAGTGAAGCAAAAATGCCACGTATCAGCAGCAAATCTCTCAATACAGGCTCATATAACCGAAGCCATAGACAGGACGAACCTCGCAAAGTAAAGCATCATTTAGCAGACGCAGTCCAACCCGTTCTGCGAGCTTACGACACCGTCAGACCGTACCTCTTGTGCAAATGCAAAATACATTTAAGATTTACATCAAATCTAGTGTATGGAGAAGTTATTCCATAAGCGGAAAAAATCTAAAACCTGCACAGTAGTCTTACCCAAGTCTTACACAATTGGGCACTTGATACCCAATGAAAAGCACATGTTGTCGGGACTCTTGTAGCCTTTGTCACCACGATGGAGTTAGTGGCATTACTTAGCAGAACACAGAGCGCAGTTGTATTTAGTGAAGTCGAAATGGTCGGGAGGAGGCGGAGATATCTGATATGTTCTAACAGTAAATTCTGCGACATGAAATATTCCGTTCGAAGTGTTCGAAATGTGACAGGATAACGTTCACCCTAATAGGGCGTTCCGGTGTTTCGATCATTGCTGCAGTTGATGCTCTAACGGTATATTTGGTTTTCACGAATTCCGAAGATGTGCCACATGATGATACGAATAAGGTTGCTATCACAAGTTTGCTGTCATTTGAGAAATCGGTCAGTGGTTTGGCTAAACACCCTTCACTTTATTTTACTTCATGCGACAATTGGCAGTACTGCATAATACAGCAAGCATGAAGAGTATAAAGAATTCTAATACTCATATCCCCATTCCTGCAGGAGGAATGCTTGGCAGAAACCTGCNCCCATTCCTGCAGGAGGAATGCTTAGCAGAAACCTGCGCTTTAACAATACAAGTTTTTGATTAGTGCGGTTGCAAAATATGCCGTCGTCGAGGTCATAATTTACTATACCTGTATGCGTTTTTTAAATACTCATTATGGGCATCATTCTACCATTCTGAGATAACAGCGGGAATGATCTTGCGGCTGTGGATCCTCGAACGTCGCATTGTCAGGGGCTCGTTGGTCAAGCCATCGATGATCAGTCGCACAAAATGCAAAATCGTCCCCGGATTCTCAAACAGACCGCCACTGATGTTGCTTTTGCAGTCCGACGTTGCTGGAAGTTTTTTAGTGACGCCAAGGCTCTTCTTCCAGGCCTTATGTGGGGTCATTAAGTTCCACATAAAAACTTTTCTTTGCTGAAGAAAGGGGTATAAATCGGTTTGTGGGCATGCAGCAATGTGGACGAGTAACCACTACTCTGCGGGTAGCAGCGGTCGCTGGCATTGTTGCAGAAAAGCGAAGATTTTGGTACTGTACATTTCAGTAGTTTTAGAGTAACCAGGCGGATTCAAAACACGAGGAATAAGATAAAATTTTTAGCAGTTTTGAAAACACCCATTGCGTGAATTTTTTGGCTGAAATAACAAACTTTCTGAGAATGGTTCTAGGCTCGGAGTTGTTAGTGAATATATGAACAACACTCATCAAGGACTATTTCAACAGCATCTATTCAAAAGAAATAAAGAAAGCTGAAAACGCAAGTGGAGGATGTGGATGCATTCTTGGCACCAGCATAAATGAGTATAAAAAGGCTCGACTTCATGCAAGGTTCGAGAACGGTGTAGAGAAGAGGACTTGTGCCCGTGAGGGAGGAAGAGGTCCTCCCCGTTTGGTGGAATGAATCTTATCTCTGCGGGGGCGAGCAGTTTGACACTCCACTGGTGCTGCTGTGAGGAAGTTTTCGCGCCCTGAAAATTGCTGCGAGAGAAGAGAGTGTCCCCGCGGGTAGCGATGGAAAGTTGGACTACACCTAATTTTACAGCGATAGCTCTTCGACATTGTCCATGCTGTTGCATTGCACTGTTTGCAAATTTAGCTGCAATAAAAGCAACTTTTGAGAAAAAATTACAGCGTACGATCCGCAGCTTGTTCGATACTCAAGTTGCGACTGAACTATAAAAGGTGTGTTTGTGCCATACATTTCGACATGCGTCGTTCAGTGCTATTGCTGAGGAGTTATTAAAAACTGGTTGACAATGAAGAGGGTCCAGGAAACGAGTCTGGTATTATCGCATTGTCTTCTAGCAAACGAACTGCAGTGGTGCAAAACTGGCTCGAGTTAGTCTTGGAGCTCACTTTTTGCTAGAAAAATGATAAGAATGGAAGAAACAACGAATATCTGAAGTGCGAAGGTTCGAAATAATACAACGCCGTTTTAGCCATATTTAGTTGCAGTGAAGGTGAGTATAGCTTGCTAACTCTTTAAGGTGTTCAGTCATAAAGTAGTATAGTCTAAGGGCAAGAATTCATAGATTGCGGAATGTTTATTATCACTAAATTCATGGAGCTTCTATGCGTTGCAGTATAATATAATTATGCTTAAGAAGCTCCCAAAGTGATGAAGCATAACGTTATATAGTTTCCAAAATTTCGGACGTTTCGTGAATCGCAGTAGCTTAAGAATTCGTTATGAGGTGGCAACGCTGGTTCGCGCACTCTCTGCTAGCTGTCGTTCTTCCATTGCTGATCCGACCTAATTTCTCATGCTACTTCCAGCTGTTTTAATTGAAAATGAGTTGTGCATCGCATGCGCACAGGACTGCATACTTAGCCAACGACATTTTTGGAGCCTGAAAAGGGAAAAAAGGTGACAGAGGGAGGGAGTATACAAGGACGCCCTGTTGGGTCCCGACAACGATGGGTTTTCCTTGACTTAATATGTGGGAGTTCTTATTTTGTGTTTCGTCAGATAACTTCTCAGTAAGCGGGAATTGTTTTTATCCATTCGAGACGTGCTCTTCATCAGCTGAAGAGCATTTGTGGCTGGACGGTTTTATGAGCTCTCCTGATATTAGGTTATCCGACATTTTCCTCTTGTGAGAATCATTTTCACAGTTTCGATTTAATGAGTCTCTATCGGTGGTCTCCTCTGAGCAGCGTACTTTGTCGATCGATTCATCAGTGCTACATGAAAAACGTTTTTCTTTTCAGTTCCGAATGGGAAACAAGGCAGTGCGAAAAATAAATCAGTAAGTGATTTCCTCCTTTTATTCCTTTTTGCAAACAAGTAGAAGATGTTTGGACACTGATGGCAACATACGAGGCGCGTCCAACACCTCTTTTCTTTCCCCGATGCCTGTTCCTTTGTGCCAAACATCAGCGTGAGAGAGGACGGAAGGGGTAGAAAGAGAGCGAGGAGGGGTGATGGGGGTTCACCTCCGAAGAAGTAACTGTAGTGGGCGCGATGGGGGCCACATTCTGGCTTCATGGCGATTAGATCACAAGGCATAAAACTTCACTACACTAGCACGCATCATTCACTGAGAATACCATAAAACTTCACTACAATAGCACGCATCATTCACTGAGAATACATCTTCTTTGCTAATGCACCTTTCTCATGAAATATTTACTCCTCTCCTCTCTCAAAAGGCCGTTTTCCACAGCACGGTTATGGAGCGTAAGAGCTCTGTTAATGCAAGTTTTTTTTTTTGAAATGCAGAGACATTACAAGCTTCGTCTCTCAATGCCAGTCCTATTCGTTAATACGCAGCGTCCAACTCTGTAATCAACAGGACCCATCACGCTTAATTTCAATCCCCACTATGCGGAAAAACTGAGTTGTGAGTGGGCTTAAGCACTTTGGGAATCACTCCACTGAAAAGATATTCCTGTGTATCACAAGAATACATTAGCCGACAGCAGAGTATACGAATGATGTACGAAGGACGTAAAAGGGAGTTCCTTAAATGCTGTAAGGTACTAAATGGGACCAATTGTGTTGTGTTTACGGTTGGGGTCATTCGTTCAAAGCAACGCTCAAATGCTGGAATCGAAACTCAGTGAAGAGCTACAGTTTATGCTACCTATGAATGTTGAGAGTTGTAATTTTTTTAACACACCGTCTGCTATAGTCTCATTGGCGCATATCTGAAATGCACTTACTGATTTGGTGAGATATGTCTTTTCAGGGCAACAAAATGGGTGCAAACGCACAAACGGATGAGTCGGGTTTCGGTGGAATAATATGTAAGGAAACTTCTATTTTCTAATGATCATTGAATAGACTTTCCAACAAAAATGGCAATTTCATACGTTCAGCAAGGGGAACATTACGCTGACCAAAAGTATCGTCTACACATGTAAAGAAGCGTTCATTATGCACCGTTGAAGTCTGTCAAATGTGCTTTGCAGTCAAATGATGGTATGTCTTATCTCTCTGCTCCACATTTGTTCTTCCCATCGATTTCATGCAGGTGCACGTACATAATGCACTCATGTGTCTTGACTAATAACTGCAAAATGTTATTAAAACGATGTATTCGCAATTTTCAATCTTTCAGTGGAAAGGTTGCGGAGTCGGAATGAGGCGCAGTTACAATGCATGATTGTTTCACTTGCGATATTCTGTTCTTTAACGGTTGTTCTATTTGCTGCCATCGTCTTTCTCATCACGCGAACGAAACTTTTCTTGTGACTTGAATCAGATTGTTCCTTATGCGTTCACCGATTGTACTGAATGCATTACAACCATGTTTGCATTCTGCCAACTGGAGCTATAGAAGTAGTGAGTCCCATCAGATCGTTCATCGGAACAGCTGTTTGTATGATCCCAAACGACCTCATCCGACAGTGCCATTTTGCCATTACATACAAAGTGCACTTTCATTTGCACCACTTTTTTAGCCCTATCGTTGAATCAGATGTATCGTGAAATGCGTCACGAAGATCCTATAGGGCTGTAATGCAAAGTGCAAAGTTTCTTTTGATAGAACGCCAAAAGCCGTCATAAGCAAAAAATTCAGAAAAGGCGACCATACTAGGCGTGCAAATGACTTTTTAAATGAAACATTTATGCTCACTTTTCGCGATCACTGGCGAGTCGTTTTACAGCATGAAGCAATATCAATAGAGACTTTGCAGCTGTTGCAGCAATCATAGATTGCACTAAACAAAAACTTCTTCATTTTCTCCCTCGCGAGCGAATGTACTTATCGAAACAATTTTTCGCCTATTCTTTTAAAGAGTGTTCCTTGACACTGCTCCACGTTGTTGTCGCTTCACGTATCATCACCAGCAAAAGCGCTAAGGTCTGACCACGTCTTTCAATCTGGTGAACATAAAATTCATAGCTACATTTATTTCATTGCTGGTATGCGTAGAACCACTGAGAAGAGCTCCTCTGTTCACAGAGATGAATTATTTCGGTAGATTGCTGTCTTTCCGTCTGATGTCTATTCATGTGACTAGTAAGGTCCTCAATGCTTTCCAGTCGATAAACGTGTTATTTGCAAATGCTCATATAACTGAACCGTACAGTTAGTTGTGGAGACTAGGCTGAATGTTATGGGTCGTCATCGACCAGAAACTGCGAATAAACCATTGCGTGGTCTCATACACGTTGATCGATCGGTTTATCGATGTGGTTCATTGCAAATGAAGTTCAATACTGATATAAAGGGAATACAAGGAATGCACATAACTTTCGTGGTGTTTATTCTCAGTGACGGTTGCTCAAAGATTCGGCTGTGCTAACAGCGTCGTCAAACCGTTAACTCATTACCTATGTGTCACAGCAGTGGTGCACCAAGCGCCGATTTCATTCTTCTTCCTGAATATGGAATCACGTACCGTTGAGCACGTTGAAAAAAGCGCAAATGGGTGCACCAAACACATCGCGTCAGTAAGCACAATCCTGGAATGCAAAATTAGCATCACAGTAGCCCATGAACTGAAGGTCCAGTGGGACGTAGATACAGAAAAAAAGAGGCAATTCCGTCTGTGAACGGCAATTCCAAAACGCAACGTCTAACAATGAATGCTTTTGTAGTTAAATTCTGTTTTCCTGTGAAATTTTGTGATGACATCAAAGACTGAAGTAGAAGAGATCAGCAAAATGTTTCTACCGAAATATCCAAAAAAGGATTTATGTCGTGCGGGTTTCACGTGACATTTGCACTTCAAAGCAGCAGCGTCCTCTCTACAGATACTTAAGAAGAATCTCTTAGCATGTCAGTGAAAAGGTGTTGACGATAATGGCAAGTGAGGCATACCATGCGTCACTGTAGAAACTGAGGAAATCGTGCTGATCATAGTGCGTCGTCACATAGGCATAGCCATCAAGTGCGGCGATAAGCACAAGCACAGCGAACGGAAATAGACATGTCAGGAGGAAGCGTATTTCAACTGCCGTCTTGAAAGATGTCAGCTGTAATGGAACAGCGTTAACATTTTCTGCACCATTTCATGAGAGATATCTTCAACTGCATTGGTTTTTACGCGATGGGACATCTGTAGCTACCAAACGCGGAGGATACTACGAGCAAATAGTGCCGATTCTGTCGGTTCATCTAAATTGGGAACTCAATTGCAAGTGCGAGAACTTTGCTTTAACCATACCACATAGTTCACTGAACTCATTGAGCGTAAAATTATGTGCGCAACTGAGGAAGATATATTTCGCTTCGAAAAAATGCGAACATGAGCACGAGTTCACACTCGCATTAGCTGCACGCGATGTGTTCTCCACTCTTTGCAGGTCGCTTGAATTATACAAAAAACACGTCGTGTATCCGCACCGTTATCGATTTATTAACATTGCTTTTCACGTTGGAAGGCGAATGAACGCATCTTCTCGGAAGCAATCATTCAAGCCTTTTTGGTGTTCCTGTCGTTCCTTCAGGATGGGGCGTCTCGAAATTCCGTCCTATCACGGTGGCGGTTATTTGCGCGCTGTCTTCTTGTCGATGTTGTCATCCAGTGATTATTTGCCCGGATACATGCTCTCCCATTTTAATTGCCTATACTCTCTTATCATTCGCCCTCTCGTCTCGACTTTGATAACTCGTCGTTTTTGCTTGGTGAATATTGTCGTTCTTTTTCTTATAATTATCTGGCAACTCTTCTCTATCTCATTGACGCTTCCCAACNGTGACGCTTCCCAACCTTACTTTCCCCTTTAAATATCATTCGTCTCCTAAATTTGTCGTTTTGAATGTACGCCCTTTGATAAAGGCTTTACAGGCCGGATATCAGCACTAAAGGATCTATTGTGCGCACTGTCAATGTGTTATTGGTCATACGCTATTAACGTTGTTGTACATTGAGCAAATTACTTGAGATTTTGAGTTGCATAACGAGAGTGTAGCATATTCACTTGTTACGTATGAAACTCTAGCATAACACATAACAACTAAAACCGACTGAAAAGTACAACAACTGCCACAGGAAGAAGTCGAAACGTTAAGGGAATTGGATACTGAAAATTCTCCGATATCCACATCTAATTGCAGTGGTTGCTCGTGGAATTATACACCAACTGTTGAAATATGAGGTGATGGTGGCATGCAGAGGTACCTCAGGAACGATGGAAACGTTCATAAATAAAACTTCGTGTTCTTTTCACATGATCACTTTATTAATAACATCTACATTTTGAATGAAGGCCAAATGACTGCACTTTGCTTCGAAAAGTGTTTCGATTGGTTTTCGCATTCGAGCCATCAGTAGACCTCACCGACACTTCCCGCGTATGGCTATGCATGCCAAAATGTAACCATTATTGCGTTCGATTCATTTTTCACATCACAGCAGCTGGAGACAGTGTGCCATGAGGTATTCCATTTTTTTCAAGAAGCTTCCACTCTTTGAGCCATACCTTAGCTTTGTACCGCATCACTTTGGGCCATTCAAAGAAATGTGCTAACCGGATAATCCCCTTACCGGATAAGAGCTCGTCATGAATGCGACAGCTATTCCTAGCCCAATTTAACGCCATATCCGCCAACCAACAGCGTTGGGACTTGCAATTTTTAATTGTTAGGTAATAATCTTATGTCTTTCCAGTGGAGGATTAATTAGAGTCCGATCTGTCTGCCCAGTTGTGCAGTTCTGCCAATCT